>MJUT01058908.1:125648-137565 GCA_002080005.1 Gigantidas platifrons | reverse complement strand
TGCAAACGTAGACATCTAAAATAGTGCACGCGACGTGTTTTGTTCACTTTTTCTCTGCAAACGTAGACATCTAAAATAGTGCACGCGACGTGTTTTGTTCACTTTTGCTATGCAAACGTAGACATCTAAAATAGTGCACACCACGTGTTTCTGAAATAATATCTTGTTATAGATCTTTGTTACAATGTAGCCATTGTCTGAGTGATAAATAAAAATTAACATTGAACTTCACGTCTCCTGCATCGTTATTAATCTACCTGTCAAAGATGAAAATTTAACTAAGTAAAAGTAATGAGTTGTGCCTCCAGGAAATCTGATTATAATACCTACTGCTTATGCCAAGGATGCCTCATTGATGTATTGCATTCTGTGCTGGCTGTAAAATACATAAAATACATCTGTCTGACGATCAATTTGCAGATTCCCAAATTATAATTTAGATAAGTGTCATAGAAAAGCTTTGAAACCATATTCTAATTAAACTTACTTGTTTATTGTATCTTTCATTATGTTTGTTTATTGGCGATACTCTATGATCTAATAACATTGAGTTTAAAGAAGAGATTAAAGATACCAAAAGGGTAATAAAAGTCAGTAAATCGATGAAGGACAGACAACACAATGGCCATAAGAAAAAGAACGACTAAAGGACAAACAACGTTCTACAAAACATACATATAAAACTAAAGATCAAGTAACACGAACCCTACTAAAAACTAAAGGACAAACAACGATCTACAAAACATACACATAAAACTAAAGATCAAGTAACACGAACCTCACTAAAAACTAAAGGACAAACAACGATCTACAAAACATACACATAAAACTAAAGATCAAGTAACACGAACATCACTAAAAACTAAAGGACAAACAACGATCTACAAAACATACACATAAAACTAAAGATCAAGTAACACTAACCCAACTTAAAGGGATACTAAAGCTCATTTTGGTATATTTTTTTTTTATCTCATGAAAACTTGGAATTGGTTCAATAAATGATATTTATGATAAATTATCCCGGTTTTTATCAATGAATCTTTGTAAAAGTTACATAATTCGTTGATATTTCTGTCATGTCGTTCGGTTTTCTCTGTGTTTTTCCAATGATTGAATTTTTTGCTTCCTACACAAAAATTCATTTCGACCCTTTTAAGTGATATCTTAACGATATTAGGGATTATATGGGCGTGTAAAGTATTTTTGGATTGTTTTTACAATTAATTTGAAAAGAAACAACCTTCGTCACGAGTTGGAAAAATATATGTTAAAACGAGCTTTAGTATCCCTTTAAAACCGAGGTGAACTGAGGTGCGCATGTGCAGCTATTTCTAGTAACCTTTCATTCATCTATGAACGTCGGATCGTAGGCAAGACAATTAAATATATCAACCAATTAGAAAACAGTTCTTGGCATATACCTTTGATGCCTAAATATCTAGTAGGCTCATCGCAAATTGGACGCGTAAACATATGAACCCTGACGTGTATTATTAGAAAAAATAAGATCCAACCCATATCTAATATGAATTAGATTGTGGAAATAATATATAATAGAAAATAATATAATATAATATAAATATAATAGGCTTATATTTCTTTAAAATAAATTTCCTATATACATTCGGTAGGTTGAGATATTGTCTAACTATTTAACAAGTTCATGGTTATATGACAGCCACCCTCTGTAAATGTAGGACCTTTTTGACCCTTGACCTTCCATATGTAGGACATACTAGTGATGTAATTCTCCTAGCGAAATTGTTTTCTTTGTCTTTGTTCTGTGTCTTGTTCCGAGTGCTGCCTGTGTCTCTTGACTGTCCATTCACGAATGACCCTTCGACTTTTTCGGACGTGTAGTAACTTCGAGTTATACTCATCACTCAGATTCTTTGTTGTAACAATATCACTACCGCCCCTTTAATATGATCTTTTAAATAGGAATTCCACATTGATTTTATTTTTATAATAATATTTACGCCTAGTTAAAAAAAAACAAAGCGAAAACTAAATAATTATATATACATTCTGCTATATAAGGAATATTTGAAATTGTTGAACAGTTTATACGATATAACCTGGTTTGGGCCAGTTTACGCTTAATAAACCGAGAAGCGGTTTATGAAAAGCGTAAACTGACCCAAACCAGGTTATGCAAGTATAACCTGTTCAACAATTTCAAATATTCCTTAGAATTTGATTTTTACAACAAAATGTAATGATTCCTCGATTTTAATTACGATTATTTCATGTGATTATTTCAATTTGTCGTTGGCGGATGAACACGTTGGTGACGTCACAATACCAACCCAGGTTATCGAGTATAACCAAAATTTTCTCCAAGCGGATTAGCCAATCAGATTGAAATTTTCAAATCAAATTAAATTAAATTTTATACAAAGCGAAATTAACTTCAGAAAATAATATCAAATTGTAAATTTGATTTTCCATATTTTCTGACTTGACATGTAAATTTAATCTCTCTTAGCTATTCATCCATGTTTTAGCTTCGTCTTAAGATGATTGATTGTCATAAAAGAAAATTAGAGCGTTCAATCTAAGATTAAAAATCAATTATATAAATACAGTACACAATTAATGCATTTCTAGGGATTAGCAACGTATTTGCTTTAGAAATAATTTACTTTAAGAAAATAACTAGGTCATATTTTAACGTTAATCATAAAAGTACTATAAACTTCAAAATTATTTAACACTATTAATAATAATAAAATTAAATATTACAATGTTTGGAGCTTTGGATGACGCTACCCATCTTCATCAGCCTGTTTACTAGTGACCAATGAACATATATAAATAACAATAGATAAGGTAACAATACATTTTTCATTGTGTAACTTCACCTTGTTTGGTTTATCAGTGATTATACGGAAGACACGTAATTAGACTCTATACGTACACTCATGGGACAAAAGTAGTTCTACACTAAGATATTTCCCTATATATTTCATATTAAACCACTTATTTTCAACACATTCTCCTGAAGTCATCACTTGTCTGATGTTCATGAAATTTTCAGCATTGAACACAGAAATAAATATAGTTTCTTCTTCTTATAATTTGTTATAACATTTTATCTATACTTTTCCTTATGACATGATTTAAACACAAAGTTTGATTTTTTCATTAAATCTTACTATATGATCATAGAAAATTGTGACGTCCAGAATTTATGTTTATGTTTAGATCATAGCTGGTTGTAAATGAAAGCTAAAAAACATGATAAGAAAATATCTAAATAAACCCCAATCAATTCTGTGTTTAAAGGTGAAAATTTCAAAAAAATCTGATAAGGAATGACTTCAGGAGAATGCTTTGAAAATAAGTGGTTTTATATGAAAAATATAGATCAATATCTTAGTGTGGAAATACTTTTGACCCCTGAATGTACATTGTAAGACAATATCAAATTTATCTGTACGATCCTTCGAAACAGGTCAAAAAGTGAGTCTATTGCAGCGAGTCCAAATTAATGTTATATAGTCCGACAATGTGCATATATTATGTTTATCCTGCATTGTCAGAAAAGACCAAAACAACTTCCATATTAATTTTAAAAAAGAGCGAAAACAAGAATCGTTCTAATCGTTTTTTATGAGGTTTTCTGTGGCGTGTGCGTTTGTACTGTTCCCATTTCTTATTGTCTCCCAACATGCATCACGTACCAGAAAAGCCACCAGCAACTGCATATCCCAAAAGAGTATCCAGTCAATGTCAATTGACTGCTTAAATAGAACCAGTTCAGGAAAAAGAAAGTGATTGCGTGTAGATCATTTAAGACTGTAATAATTAAAATATTTGTCGGGATTTATTAATAAATGTGCGATAGTCTTATTATCAGACCCTAATAAAAAAACATATGTTAACAGACCCTAATAACAACGCGGAGTAATATATATGTTTTTTTTGTAATTTCCAAGGCAATAATAGTTTATGTTTAAGAAAGAAATAGACACATTTAATTTCTAATGACAAAATGACTGTCATTCCTCAATCCCTTATCTCGTCATTGGCAATAAATTCGAGATATTTAATGTGACTTCGATATTTCCATTATGTGGGGGAAAACTCGTTAAACAGTTCTTGTAATATGATTATGTGTTTAAAATTGTCTATCTAATTCAAAAAAATACATTAAATAGTCAGATTAGCAGAATGCAATCATGAAATCCAAGAAATATGTTTTCAGTGCGTGATTTAAGGCTAAGTGGGTGATTTTTTACCAATAGCGACATATAGCGTCGTGTTATTCAATCTTTAATTTTCTGTGTATAGCTTTGTAGATTATTTGTCCCTTTGTTCTTTTGCTCATTGTGTTGTGTGGCTTATGATTACCTACTTGGTATGTTCAAGCCTTTCTGAGTGTCTGATGTCTTATTTTATTTGTTATATAATTGTCTCATTTCGCTTGTTAGGTTGCATAGTTAAATAAGGATAATAACAAAATTACCGAACACCGAGCAATCTTCTAAAGGGAAAGTCAAAACTTATAAATCAACAAACAGACAAAATCAGCCAACAGCCTTAAAACTGGGAAAACCGCAATGACCCTGACTTGGTACAGTTATTTCTAAAGAAATGGTGGGTTGAATCAGATTTTACGGCGCCTAACCTCCCGATTGCATTACGATTCAAAGGTTCCGATTGTCACTATGACAGCATTTATAACAATACTGGAAAAAATAGGTAACATGGTAGTCAACACAGTACTAAATTCAGTTAGGAGAGTACAATATTTCTCTTAAACCATCTCCATCAATAACTATGCGTCCTTTGAAGTATTTTGATTACGAAAGTAAATGTCAAAAACATTTTTACGTCACACATTCACAAAAAATAGCCTTGACATTGTAGTTGACTCCCCGCTTAAACCACGTATACTAAATCCTTATCTTTATACATTTTCACAATATGAATATCCATCGTTCACCATCCGCTCTGCAGAGACAGAATATATTTCGACAAGATCCTGAGATCTTGGTATCGGAAAATATACTTTTTAAGAGATCGAATAAGGCGACTCTTTTTATTGCCCTGGTCAAGTAGCCTGTTTCTGAGATAAAGATGACGTTTCAAGAAATCAGAATAATTGCTATTGGCCCTTGCATAACGAATCTATTGCGAGATGTAAACACCATATTTGCAGAAGAAGCTGGTATATTTCTGCACATATTTGGAAAATTGATGATTTTAATATTAAAGTCGTCCCGTTTATCATAAATTTTAGTACTGAGTTGACCACTATCGTCAAATTTGAGGTATAAGTCCAAAAATGATGCGGACGAAGCTGTATCTGAGGTCTCTTTAATTTCCAACTCTGGAGGATATATCAATGGAAGAAATTCTGCAAATCTAGAATTATTGATAGATAAAACGTCATCAATATACCTGTATTGTGAAATTAAAGGCTCTATCTTCATTAATCTTCTTATCTTTTACAAGCTTTTGAAGAAACTCCGACTCATGAGTTTAAAAATAAATCGGCTAGAAGAGGGGCACAATTTGTACCAATTGGTATGCCGACGACCTGATGAAATAGTGTCCCTCCAAAGGAGACAAATATGGTATGGACGATCTGTAGATGATTTGTAATATGTAATGTGTTTAGTGGCAGATCATTTATCTTTAAGAAGGAGGGGACTATGTTTTCCCCGAGTTTTTCACTCCAAGGTAAAATTAAAATGTTTCTCGTTTTTTTTGGCCTGTAAAATTGGTAAATTTTCTTCCAACTTTATCAAAAATTATCACTGAATGACTGACCACACTGCAAGGTCAAGTTATTTGTTTATTTCATATTTCAGGAGAACTTATACCAGATCCAACGCTATTGGTGTGTAAATGAAGTGTAAAGGAAAACGTATCAGAATGTCAGAACAATTCAACGGTCCAATAGAATAATCATAGACACATAGGCAGGTTCAGCCTCAAGCCAATTGGGTCAATTCCTCCCTATTAGGCCGCGAGCTGGAGTTGACATATCACCTCACTGCAGGTTTTACATATAACAACTTGGCCCGCATCTCTAAGCCGACTCTGCACAGAGGTAAAAATCCAAACCTTTATAGCACATATACAATGTATTGTAGTGAGGCTTTGACCAACATAGCATAATTGATAATACAAAAATATGTACTATTGCAAATTCTGTTACTATGACAATAAATCAGAACAGACATCAAATACCGGTATGTCAATGATTAAATCCAGTCCAAAGCCATGATGAGTGTAGGCAAGCTACTGTCACATTTTAAATGCCCAAGGGTCTTTTTTAAAGTTTGTGACGCGATCATAGGAGTAGTAATATACTGTAAAGGTCAATCATTTATTGTCTTATTACTTGCTATGGAGTTTTATGTAAGGATAATGATATAATGTAAGTAAAGTAGATAGAAAAAGATTAAAGAAAAAACTTAGAGGTATAATATAGTGAGAACGACCTGTTTCTGGAATTAGATATTTCCAGTCCACTCATAATCATGATTTTGTTTTTGATTTTTGGTGTTTAACGCCACTTTCAGCAATATTGCAGCTATATCATGGCGACCAGTGTTAGTGGTGGAGGAAGCCGGAGTACCCAGAGAGAAACACCGACCATGGGCAAGCAACTGGTAAACTTTATCACTTGCGATTACGAGTCGAGTGCACCCTTTTTGTAATTTACAAAGCTGGGCGCGAACCCACGCTGTATTGGTTGATAGGCTTGTATGAGCTGTTAGCTGTTATATCCAATGACCTAACTCATTGATCCACCCGGGCCCTGTCATGATAAAATCAGTTAAGTTAACTAACTTATGTTTATGAAAAAGGGTTTGAAGATATCATATGCCTCAGATGAAGCTCCATACCGATGAAGGATAGACAATGTCATAGACAAAGGAAAAACGACAAATAATCATCTGCAACACTCTACACTGTTAAACTAGACTGAACAACACGAACCACACAAAACCCGGGTGTACTAAGTGGTATTCCAGACAGGTTAATAATGTCTAGTGGCACCCGTCACGATGCTCTTCTCATAAATCCGATGATAAGCCATGTCAGGACAGAACTCTGATTACGATTAACGGGACATATATGTTTCTTAACATTTATTCCGTCACTGTTTATCAAGTGATGATGGCGACCATAACTTTAACTCATCCACTAGGAAATACTCGTGCATTGGCAATACTCGTTCATTGGCCTTCCTTTAAGCACCAGCTCTGTATCAAGACGACTATGATAGGATCCACAACATCTGGAATATCTTATCAACTGAGAGGTATACTACACATGCAGTAGATTCATCTTAGTTTAATCAATTGCATTATTTAGGACCAATCTGTGCATATGTGCAGGCGTGTTTCCTTTAAGGTTGGTACTTGAAATTAATTTCATAAATTATTCTCGTGCTTGGTACGTGCAGAAATTGCATATCTTACAAAAATAAAATCGATGACAGTTCGTGTAATATTGTCACCTTGATTAAACAAATGTATTATTAAATATAATAATGCCACTTAATTTGACTTCACTTTACTACATAAAAGGTAACATTATTATGCTATGCATGAAGTACATTGTGATCAAAACCCTTTGATACAAACACATAGTCTTTTGAAATTTGAAATCAAAGCTGTATGCAATAGTTTTAATATTAAATTTAATGAATGCTAATTTAAAAAATAACCGTTTTTTCATTTGCCAACCACTTATTAAACACCATTAGTCGTTTACAAATTATATACAAAGAAATATGAAAAGATACATTTAAAATAATTCGAAGACATTTAATCTTAACAAAATAATCAGTTAAATACGACATCGTCCATTAAATACGCTGCTATCCTCCATTAACTCCAAACAAAGTCGTCCTTACCTTCCAGGTGAACATTTTATGGCTGTATTTTGACAGATGATTAAGGTGCTTTTATGCCAGATATGTAGTCTTAGGCATTATATAAACGTCAGAGAAAACCAAGAATGGATGGGGTATGGTGTTTAACGCCACTTTTGTGTGCACTAATTTTGATATCTATTTTTTTATTTCAACAATATTTCAGCTATATCATGGTGGTAAGTTTTAATGGTGGAGGAAACCGGAGGACCCGGAGAAACCCACCGACTTTCCACAAGTCACTTGACAAACTTTATCACACAATGTTGTATCAAAGTACACCATAATACTAAACCACATTTCTTTAGATAAATGTCCGATATCATCTTCTACTGTAGTTTGAATATATTTAAATTGTAATTGTTCCAAATCTCCTTGACATGTTTTAAACCACGTAAGTTGTTTCCATGTTTCCGTGATGGTGGCATCATGAATTGCCATCAGGATAGTTCTTATATAAAATACTATTTTAGGTTTTCATTATTTCCGATCGTTTCCTGACAACGCGCAATTATCAAGATGGCTTTAATTAAAATAATGTTCGCATTTTATAATATAATACTTTACGAATTGTCCTTGTTATAATTCGTAATTGTACATAAATATATGTTAAAGTTCTGTATACTATATGTGTACATTAGACAATTTTCTGAATATCCTTACGTGAACTATTTGTAATCTAAGAGGATTAAAAAAAAAAAAAATTGAAATATTACGTATGCTAATTTCGTGTGATTGCTTTTAAACGTTCAACCTAAACACTCCAACAGCAGTTCACTATGTGTTGAGTGAAAGCAATTATAGTCATCTTGAAATAATTTGTGTTGATTTTTTATTTTCTTCAGTTGAATATTTTTTTTGCAATTTCTCGAAGATATTACTTGTCGAACTGTAAAACGATGGGTGCATTGCGTGCAGCATAACGAATTTGATAATTTTAGATATGCATTGCTTAAATAAACTCCGTTGTTACAGAGTTAATGTTGTTCGATCTTTATGTTTCCGTGCAATGTTTTGTAGATCGTTGTTTGTCCATTTGTCATTGACCTTTTGGCAATTGTGTTTTCGTTCCTTCTTCGGTTTACGGATTCTGATTAACCCCTTTGGTATCTTTAATCTCTTTTTTGAGATAACCTAAGGGACAACAACTAATTGACAATCCAGAGATACTGGCAAAACTTGGCATGCATGACACATGACAGGAACAAACAAAATTAAAAACAAAAACACAACAGAATACAGAAAACTGAAAAAACATCAACACAGACCCAACCTAAAATGGAGGTAAACACATGTGTTCGGGGCGGGTAAGCAGATCCTGTCTCTAATACGACACCCCTTTCCCCCTGTCACTTATATAGTCAAGATGTGTTGGATACCATTATAGCATGCAAGCACAAATAAGGTACCATCCCTTCTACAAAGAACTGGTTACAAAAAGTCACTTGTCCTATATTATTCTCCCTACTGTAACTCTAATGTAATTTAGTATTAATTGTTCTCAAGTTCGCTGGCACATCTTTACGACTAATTATTGTTTCTATAGTAACGTGATTGATTGCTTCATAGGGAATTGCCATCAGGTTATTTCTTATATAAAACAGTATTTCAGGTTTTCATTATTTGCTATCATTTCCTGCCAATGCGTAATTTCTAATAATGACTTTAATTAAGATAATGTTCTTTTCACAATTTACGATATAATATGTTTTCAGCTGACTTTGTTATATTCCATAATTAGACAATAAAGTCCTGAAATGAACTGTTTTAATGTTTAGAGAAAAGGGCAAACAATGTCTCCTTTTAGAAGAAAATAAAATAGAATGGATTCAAATTCAAAATTGTATTAAGAATAATCTCATAGAATTGTGACAAACAAATGAAGATCAGTTCAAGCATGAACATATCAATACATATAAATGTACATATAATATATGTAAACGTTAGAGAAAACCGAAAGGAGTAATGACGAATGAACATTCCAGAGAAACTGGCGACATTGGGTACACAAGACGAAGACAAACAAAACAAAACATAACATATTATGTGTTGAACACCACTATGCGCAAGTATCGTAAATAAGACATGAGCCCTCCCTTCCCCCCTTACAAACAACTGGTGGTATAGACGAATCGATTTTAGACGGAAATATATTATGGCTTTCTTGCCTTAAGTTCTGATAGCTACTTAATAAGGTGTGTCTTATAAGATACACGTGCTGCTTACTCTATCAGGTTCATCCCTGCTTTGTTGTGGGGTCCGTGTTGCTCATCATGTTAGCTTTCTATGTTGTGTTGTACTTTGGTTTCTTATCTTCACACTGTGTTTTGTGTATCCAATGTGTAGCTCTGGATTGTCTATCCTGATTGCTCCTTCAGTTTTCTCTAACGTTTATTTTTTTCTACTTGCATGAGTGTTGGTTGACTCATTATTTTATTTACCAAAGTTTCATCCTAATTACTATAGTAAATATAGAAAAATCTTCGAATATGAGTGTAATAACTTCTGTCTTAGATTATCTTGATTAGCACAGAAAAGAAGAAAATGTTATCACCTGAACGTTCACCGAAAACACCTGGACTGCATTTCCTTGCTTGTTGATTTAAAATAATTATAATTTCATCAGCATAATTCGGCTTGAAATTATGTGTGTTCGTTTTAATAGTTTTAGCAATTCCCTATCCTACCTTTCAATATCAGTATCGTTGGTGTAATGGTTAGTGTGCTGGCCTCTGATGTGGTGGATCGTGTGTTCAAGCCTATGAAATTGGCATTTGCTCTTCTGTGCTAAGCACGCAAATCTAAAGAGTAAGAGCAAAGATCTGGAAAATGTGTCAGAGTAAAGAGACATGTTTTCCCGCAAAAGCGTTTTGGTCTAGTACAAAGTATGTATCATCATCATTTCAATGGATGTAACTTGTTCCCACCATAATATAGCTGAAACATTTTTATTTGGCGTTAAATATTAATCACTCACTCAACACCAGCACTCGACAAGATGTTAAATAACGAACTATAGATACATTCATGGGTGCATTGAGTTCATCATTTACAGGTTTACGAACATTGTATTATCGTATGAGTTAAACCAATAATTCAGGGAGAAATCACAACAATTCAGTCGATTATGTATTTATTTACTGATTTTTGTTATTATTGTATAATTCCATTTTAATTTCTATTTTCTTGCATTTCTTTTGACACATTGATAATTTCATTTTGCTAACACATACACTTGTATCATATCTTGCAATTCAATGCTGATTATCCTTTTTAGATTGCTTAGTTCACCTGTTCTCAACAATACTTAGTCCATTTGGTTCTCCATTTTAATAATAGATAACAAATATTCAATTAATCAATCTTCAAAATACGCAGTGTTAACAGTTACTTGAATATAATTTCAATTTTGAATTACATAATTCCCTGTATTTTAATCATTCGTACAGTTTTCCAACACGATTTTCATATCAGACGATATTCGTGTCGTTTGACAGTAATACGACAGTAAAACAACGATGCCATTGATGGGGCAGGAACTGCGTACCCTTCCGGAGCACCTGAATCCACATCCATTTTTAGTGGAGTTAATGTTTCTCAATCGTTAGTTTTCTGTGTAGTGTTTTGTTCACCATTGTTTTGTTTTTTTGTCTGTGTAGTGTTTTGTTCACCATTGTTTTGATTTCTGTGTAGTGTTTTGTTCACCATTGTTTTGTTTTCTGTGTAGTGTTTTGTTCACCATTGTTTTGTTTTCTGTGTAGTGTTTTGTTCACCATTGTTTTGTTTTCTGTGTAGTGTTTTGTTCACCATTGTTTTGTTTTCTGTGTAGTGTTTTGTTCACCATTGTTTTGTTTTCTGTGTAGTGTTTTGTTCACCATTGTTTTGATCTCTGTGTAGTGTTTTGTTCACCATTGTTTTGTTTTCTGTGTAGTGTTTTGTTCACCATTGTTTTGTTTTCTGTGTAGTGTTTTGTTCACCATTGTTTTGTTTTCTGTGTAGTGTTTTGTTCACCAT
>MJUT01058908.1:105658-122890 GCA_002080005.1 Gigantidas platifrons | reverse complement strand
TTTGTTTTCTGTGTAGTGTTTTGTTCACCATTGTTTTGTTGTCTGTGTAGTGTTTTGTTTTCTGTGTAGTGTTTTGTTCACCACTGTTTTGTTTTGTTTTCTGTGTAGTGTTTTGTTCACCATTGTTTTGTTGTCTATGTAGTGTTTTGTTCACCATTGTTTTGTTTTCTGTGTAGTGTTTTGTTTTCTGTGTAGTGTTTTGTTCACCACTGTTTTGTTTTGTTTTCTGTGTAATGTTTTGTTCACCACTGTTTTGTTGTCTGTGTAATGTTTTGTTCACCATTGTTTTGTTGTTTGTGTAGTGTTTTGTTTTCTGTGTAGTGTTTTGTTCACCACTGTTTTGTTTTGTTTTCTGTGTAATGTTTTGTTCACCATTGTTTTGTTTTGTTCACCACTGTTTTGTTTTGTTTTCTGTGTAATGTTTTGTTCACCATTGTTTTGTTTTGTTTTCTGTGTAGTGTTTTGTTCACCATTGTTTTGTTTTCTGTGTAGTGTTTTGTTCACCGTTGTTTTGTTTTGTTTTCTGTGTAGTGTTTTGTTCACCACTGTTTTGTTTTGTTTTCTGTGTAGTGTTTTGTTCACCATTGTTTTGTTTTGTTCACCATTGTTTGTCTTTTGTCCCTTTTCTATCGTCCTCTTCCTTATACGGCTTCTAGTTAACCCTTTAGTATTCTCAAACCTTCTTTAAATTATTTAAATTGTGTATAGATCGATCAAACATACTAACGCATCATGACCAAGTTGATAGATGGATATCATATCAACACTTTCCCATGTGAGTTGTTAACAGAAAGAATAATGAAGGAAAAATACATAGTTGACATGTGACTCTCGGGTATTATATTGATACTACGAGATTTTGGAAGTTTAAATAAAAACAATTACATGTCATTGAATGGTGTAGTTATCTAGTAAAAACAGGTGTCACTGGTGATCAATTATCACGTGATAATAAACAACTGATTTATCTAATTAATAAATATAAAATTTTAGATTTTAGGCTAACATCCCACATCAAAGCATGTCGGGTAATTTCAGACACAGCTTGGAGATTACTTGATAAGCTACCGTAAACCGTCCTTATGTTTGTAGAAATATTGGTAACTGTGGTAACATGTTACTACTAAACATAATTTGCTCTACATCATGTTTTTCTCAATTTATTGTTTTTTGTTTGTTTCATGGTATCTAACGAAACTTTAAGCAATATTTCAGTGATATAGTAGCGATCAGCTTTGCTGGTGGAAGAAACCGGAGGACCCGGAGAAAAACCCCGACCTCGCGAGTCACTAACAAACTTGATCACTTAATGTTGTACACCTCGCCCTGATAGAGATTCGAGCTCACAACATCAGTGGTGATATGCAGTGATTGCATAGGTCGTTGTAAATCCAAGTACCATACGATGACGGCCACGAAGGCTCATTTCCTAATCTACATGTGGAACGATTGGAATAGGTGAAGATAATAAATCAGAATCCTTAAATCGATTGACATACAAAACAAATCCTAAAGAAGAACGAGAAGGAGACAAACAATAATAAACAAAGCTCTATGCATAAAACTAGGATTTGAGCAACACGAATTCGGGGTTGCACTTTCGTTCACCGGCTGGATAAACAGTCCCTGCTTACTGTTGGCAACAATCGTGTTACTCGTTTCAAAAAGTGCGATGAAATGCAATTAGAAAACGATTTTCATGACTTCAATATGGTGAGCAATCGTTCTTTTTTCTTTCAGGTTCCTATGACAAAAACAAATTAAAGATTTTTTTCTATTAGATCGTTGAACTGTTTTGACAAGGGTAAAATTATCTGCTTGTCTGCTAGGTATATTGTAATCATGCGAAACTGTTGGTAATTGAGTTAATGGATTGTTTCACTGAGAATTTACATTTTGGAATTGATGTTTTGAGTGAGACAGAAACCTGCCCTGCCGAAAATGTCCTCATTCTTCGAGTTTTTCATTACATAATCCTATCGTCTACGTTTATTAGTTTATTAACTTGACATGTCAATATGAATCATATTTTAAATCTTGAGTACCTAGCTAATACTGATGGCATATGCTTTAAAGTGCCAGACGCTATTACTGTTGCGTGGCAATATTGTTGCAATTGCAAAATTTGATATTCGACCACACAGGTTTACAGCCTTCAAAGGCACAGATAATTAGGTTAACTACAAACAAACTTATCTATTCTGATTTAAATGGTTGATAATTCATTCTTTTGAAGAACGGACGACAACGTCAGTCATTCATTTGATGGAACTAATTTTAGTTTGATTCAAATACACTGGAAGTTGTTTTCGATAATGACTGTCATGTCGTCCTGGCAATTCTATGCCTATATTTCTTTGATTATTTCATTTCCTTTCTAGTATAAATAGAGTCGCATCTGAGTCTACATCACTCATCTTAGCTATGCATGTAAAGCTTGTGCTTAATCAAGGTTTGAAATATTATTAGAAAAATCTTTACATTTATATTACCAGATATATGTTTAACAATATGCAGTTGTAGCGACCATATTGGATTTCCGATCCACTAGCAAATATTTTGTTTTACTTAGTCATGTACAAAAGAACAAAAGTGACATTTATGTTGTGATGCCCCTTGCGATTTCCACATGGCAACGATGTTCGGTTCGTCTTTACTTCCAGATGTTTGTAGAAGGGCTCATGTCTTGTTTACGTTATTTGCGTTTGTTTACGTATAATGCTGTCCAAGACATAGTGTGTTGCGTTTTGTTTTGTTTGTTTCGTTTTGTGTGTTTTGTGTAGTCAGTGTCTCTGGATTCTCTATTGTTTATTGTCACTTCGGTATTCTCTAACGTTTGCTTATATGAAAAAAGCTCGACCAATTTCATGATATCAATTTCGGAAAACATCTTGTTTGAATCAGTGTTTTTCTTTAACAAAATGGACTTTGTTCCGTCGTGATGTAATATATTAATATATGTTTTAATCTATCTTTTGTTTTTTAATATTTATATCATGGGTTGTGTATTCAAATGAACTTTGATTAGGAGAGGAGTGTGATTGCACTTTCTTTTATATTTTTTTCAGCATCTGCATCTGATGCATTCACATCATTGATGGAGATTTGATTTATTGTGGTTAACGCAACTTTCAGCAATATTTCAGTTATATCATGGAGACCAGTTTTAGTGGTGGAAGAAGCCGGAGTACCCGGGGAGAATCACCGACCATGGGCAACCAACTGGTAAACTTTATCACTTGCGGATGCGAGTCGTGTGTACCCTTTTTTGTAACTTACAAAGCCGGGTGCGAACCCTCGCTGTATTGGTGATAGACTTGTATGAGTTTTTAGGTAATCCAACTACCTAACTCACTGAGCCACCCGGGCTTTCAATTGATGGAGAGACTAGTGACATTTTAATTCTGAAGCCCATTGATGCAATAGAAAGAGATTTCGCTGATCACTTGTTATAGGCAGCTTTATGCCGTGGTTCACAGAAAAGATAGGTAATTTATTTATCCAGTAAAGTGATGTGTGTTAATGTTATTGTGTTTAACGCCACTTTCAACAATATTTCAGTCATATCGTGGCGGTCAGTTTTTTTTTAGGTGGAGGAAACCGGAGGACCCGGCGAAAACCACCGACCTGTTGCAAGTAACTGATTAATCTTAATCACATAAAGTTGTATAGACTAAACCTCGCAATGAGCGAAATTCAACCTCGCTACATTAGTGGTGGTAGTTATTACTCTATTTTTTCAACTGATTGGGCGTGGCTTGACACGGGTTGGCTGATTACAGGAAAATCCATGTATTTAGGAGGGTCAGGTTACCTGATCAATTTCATTTATACAGCTATATTCAATCGTAGGTGTATGATCCAATCTGTGTATTTAAATTACACCCTTGTGGGTTCTATTCCTTTTGTATGAATTGATTTCGGTGACACTGCTGAATACAGTTCAATAATGTCAATAACGGGAACTGCCCTGTACATACACAAAATAAAATCGAATGCTCTCATGTAAATTTAAAGGTCAACTCCGCCCGACCAACTAAATAAAATAGAATAATACTGATTGCATATGTAGTTGTAAATCTAACAATCATACGATCACGACCAAGAGGGTGCCTTGCATGGGTTGTCTTGTGCGATATAAGAACTTAATATCCCCAACATGTTTTCACTCCATGCTTGCACTGCGTGGTTCAATTGTCTAGTTTTTAAGGGTTTAATTGTATACCAAGCACAGCTTAAGTATACTGCACCGAACTAAAATGGTATTTGTTTTAATGCATCAGACTTTATCAAATTTGACTAAATATTACGTGACAAAACATATCATTGCAGATGAGCTTTGTACTGCAATTCTCCCACACACGGACTTGGCACCTACCAAAAGACAGACAATTACTATTAGGATATATATTGTAGCTATAGTGAATTATACTGATTTATAATTCATTCTTTGAAGAAATGCATTCAACGTCAATCATGATTTATAAGAAGAAAGCAACCGCTTTATTATATCAATTTCAATGAACTGGGAGTTATTTTCGATCATTTCATTTCGAAAAATGCATCGTCCTGAAAATTACTAAATTTGTATCACTCAGTTTCAAACTTCGTCAAACTAAAGTACATTAGAGAGATATCATTTGGCTCAATTTAAATTTTATTATGACATATCCTTTATTTCAATCATTTTAATGTTTATTTTCGAGTCGTAGAAGATTTAACATGAACTTTTCGTTAATTGTTTATACCAGAAGTACGTCATCCTTGGTGGAGAACCTAACATGTCCATGCCTTTACATTAATATTTTATTTCTAATGCCATCATGCTTTGTTAAACACTATCATTAAAAGTGGTATTGTGATCACTGTGCAAGCACAATTATTGTCAAGAGGAAAAGTAATTAAAACAGATATTAATATTTCATACCATATAGTAAAATGATTCGTTTGAGGACGGCCTAAATGTGACAAGACTGCAGATAAATGATGTTGACTTTCGATAATGTAAATTATCAAAACGTATCCATTGTCATAATTGACATGACGTAAATGGGGGTAAATTAGGGTTATATTTTAACAAGCTTATACATATATAGTGCATGACCCAGTTTTACAAAGGAATGTCTAAGCACTGTGGTAATAACCTCTTTAAATTTGATCATACTTACATATTAACTGCTAAGCGGATGACAATCTCTGAAACCTTAGCTATAAAGGTCTCGGAAATATGTTAATTTATTTTTAGAAGTCAATTGAATTTCTGTAGAAAGTCTGCGAAAATTCTGAAAACCTTTCTTACAGCAGTCTTTGAAAATAAATGTTAGAGAAAACCTAATTGAGGGACAACCAAGAATGAACAATGCACATGCATTGGCAA
Organism: Gigantidas platifrons; assembly: GCA_002080005.1. NCBI lineage: Eukaryota > Metazoa > Mollusca > Bivalvia > Mytilida > Modiolidae > Gigantidas > Gigantidas platifrons. The sequence continues at coordinate 117,513 of MJUT01058908.1, read as the reverse complement.
CATTGGGGGAATAGGACGGAAACAAAAAAAACAAAATAAAAACACAACACAACGCAACGCAATAGCGAAAACTAAAACAAAAAACGATGAGAACACGGACCCACCAAAAACCGGGTGTGAAAGCACGGAAATTTAAATATGCTTACATTTTGAATAAAAGTCATAGAAAGTCCTGTGCATTTACATTCAGAAGTCAGTGATATCTTTGAAAAGTACTTATTGAAATCAATAACATTTGTAGATTTACTTGTTAAAGTCAATGAAATTGCTGGAATTTACTCATACTCATATAAGTCTCTGAACACTCAGTGATATATAGTCATTGTCAATAAAATCGACATGTAGCACGATTATATTTGATAAGGAAGCAACTACTATTTTAATCTAAAATATGAAAACTATTTTTCAGTTTCCATCGGGCAGATTAAAGGTTGTTCCACTTAAAGTCCACATGAAATACCCCTCAATGGAATCGCAAGAATGTTACCCACGGGTCATTTGCATAACAAATGTAATATGTTCTTTTCGGCCATGTTTATATCGGAAGTGTAACATGGGTGCGTTATATCGGATGTCTTTGGAACTCTTATTTATGGCAAAGGAAGAAACATTGATAGACGATGTAAATAAAAAAAAAATGTCATACATGTATTTACCCCTTTGGTATCGGCAAACGCTTCTTTGAACTCAAAGAAACCTCAAAATGACTGGACAGAAGAGAGCAAGCATATTAGATAATTCAACGTGTATAAAACAAACTGTAGCTATTACATATACAAGTTAAGAACAACTATAACAAGCAAAACGAAGGAATTCTACAAATAAATAAACGTTTTTTGAAATTGTTAATGTAACAATAATCAAAACACAATACGTAATAATAATCACCACGACACCAGGATGATACGATTGATAAGGGATCAACCATTTTACTTTGTTTCTCTTTTAGGGTATGAAAAAAAGGATTAAAAAAAAAATTCTCGTTGAAAGCTGCATGCTCAGATACTTTTTTTTGCGTCGATCACATCAATTTACCCTCCCCCCCACCCTTTATATTATCAAATTTCGCGACATATTTTTAGCATACCTCCTCCCATGCGCGTTAAAGGGGCATACTCTAGTTGATTTATACCGTAAATTATTGATGATTTTGTATACTCGGCTTTCATCTAATCAGTGGACATCTCCTATCAACCATAATAGACTGTGTACAAGACATCAATATGTCCATTGCCTTCTAATATTTTTCACGGACAGATGTGTTTTCTGTTAATAAATATATATAAACATTTGTCAATAACGGACGATAACTGATAAATCAGTCTCCTAAAGGCCTACTCGATACATCGTAAACAGTAAACATTAGTAAACAGTAATTATTAGTAAACAGTAATCAATAGTGGGTAGAAGTAAATCGTAATCAACTTTGTGAGGATGATAAGGACAGATGGTAAACATATTCTGGTCATTTCAATTACATTATTGACTTGGCTGCACTTATATTTTATGTAATCAGTTACTATTTCCAATGTGCCGTAACGGATTGCAGATGCACGCAGCGTGATAATACAATGATGAATTAGAAAAAACAGCACACAATGCTTGAATCAAAGATGTTTTTTTTTTGGTATTTACATTGCATAAACACGCTTCATTAGTGTAATATTGAACATCCTCGTATCCAGTGCAGTAGATCGTGTGTTCAAACACCCATCTGGTTGCTGCCATCATGACCGTTATCGTATGGGAGTTTGTTTTACAACTATCTGTGCATTTCGTGTCTATCAGCACTAAAGAGTTCGAATCCCGTTCATGGCTAGATGTACACGATACTACATTATGACAGGTCGCTGGTTTCTCCGGTTTCCTCCCCCAATGAATGTGAAATATCGTTAAAAGTTGCGTTAACACCAAAACTAAAACACACCAGGTCACACCATAGACTATACATTTGGCATTACGTTCTATGCACACAACATTAAGGTGATGAGACATATACTAAATCGCTTGTCCAAGTAGAAAGCCATGTTTGTCTTTAGGATCAATTAACTACAACTGTAGACCACATCCCGGCTAAGTGTGTTGTACTAGTATTACTCTATTTTATTTAACTGGTCGGGCGGAGTTGATCTTTAAATTTACATGAGAGCATTCGATTTTATTTTGTGTATGTANAGGGCAGTTCCCGTTATTGACATTATTGAACTGTATTCAGCAGTGTCACCGAAATAAATTCATACAAAAGGAATAGAACGCACAAGGGTGTAATTTAAATACACAGATTGGATCAAACACGCACGATTGAATATAGCTGTATAAATGAAATTGATCAGGTAACCTGACCCTCCTAAATACATGGACTTTCCTGTAATCAGACAACCCGTGTTAAGCCACGCCCAACCAGTTGAAAAAAATAGAGTAATACCAAATATATATCATTATTTCATAACAAAAATAATGTTAAAAATTTCTCAGACAATGTTGCTCAATTTAATGGTCGATTTAAAGACGATTCCGACTTGTTGATGGTTCATGTTGCACTTAAGGAAAATGAACTGCTTGGACGTCCGAAGCATCCGAGTTCAATCCCTGTTTTAAAGGGGTTCATGTTGAATAGATCTTTAGCTTTCTGTGTGGTGCGTTGTCCTTTTGTCCTTTTGCTTTTTGCCATTATATTGTCTGTTCTTTTGCTTTTTGTCATTACATTGTCTGTCCATTTGCTTTTTGCCATTACATTGTCTGTCCATTTGCTTTTTGTCATTACATTGTCTGTCCGTTTGCTTATTGTCATTACATTGTCTGTCCATTTGCTTTTTGCCATTACATTGTCTGTCCATTTGCTTTTTGCCATTACATTGTCTGTCCGTTTGCTTTTTACCATTACATTGTCTGTTCTTTGGCTTTTTGTCATTACATTGTCTGTTCTTTTGCTTTTTGTCATTACATTGTCTGTTCTTTTGCTTTTTGCCATTACATTGTCTGTCCGTTTGCTTTTTACCATTACATTGTCTGTTCTTTGGCTTTTTGTCATTACATTGTCTGTCCGTTTGCTTATTGTCATTACATTGTCTGTTCTTTTGCTTTTTGTCATTACATTGTCTGTCCGTTTGCTTTTTGTCATTACATTGTCTGTCCGTTTGCTTTTTGCCATTACATTGTCTGTCCGTTTGCTTTTTGCCATTACATTGTCTGTCCGTTTGCTTTTTGTCATTACATTGTCTGTCCGTTTGCTTATTGTCATTACATTGTCTGTCCGTTTGCTTTTTGCCATTACATTGTATGTCCGTTTGCTTTTTGCCATTACATTGTCTGTCCATTTGCTTTTTGTCATTACATTGTCTGTCCGTTTACTTATTGTCATTACATTGTCTGTCCATTTGCTTTTTGCCATTACATTGTCTGTCCGTTTGCTTTTTGCCATTATATTGTCTGTCCATTTGCTTATTGTCATTACATTGTCTGTCCATTTGCTTATTGTCATTACATTGTCTGTCCGTTTGCTTTTTGCCATTACATTGTCTGTCCGTTTGCTTTTTGCCATTATATTGTCTGTTCTTTTGCTTATTGTCATTACATTGTCTGTCCATTTGCTTATTGTCATTACATTGTCTGTCCATTTGCTTTTTGCCATTACATTGTCTGTCCATTTGCTTATTGTCATTACATTGTCTGTCCGTTTGCTTTTTGCCATTATATTGTCTGTCCATTTGCTTAATGTCATTACATTGTCTGTCCATTTGCTTATTGTCATTACATTGTCTGTCCATTTGCTTTTTGCCATTACATTGTCTGTCCATTTGCTTATTGTCATTACATTGTCTGTCCGTTTGCTTTTTGTCATTACATTGTCTGTCCATTTGCTTTTTGTCATTACATTGTATGTCCATTTGCTTTTTGTCATTACATTGTATGTCCATTTGCTTTTTGCCATTACATTGTCTGTCCATTTTGCCTTTTGCCATTACATTGTATGTCCATTTTTCCTTTTGCCATTACATTGTCTGTCCATTTTGCCTTTTGCCATTACATTGTCTGTCCATTTTGCCTTTTGCCATTACATTGTCTGTCCATTTTTCCTTTTGCCATTACATTGTCTGACCATTTTGCCTTTTGCCATTACATTGTATGTCCATTTTGCCTTTTGCCATTACATTGTCTGTCCATTTTGCCTTTTGCCATTACATTGTCTGTCCATTTTGCCTTTTGCCATTACATTGTCTGTCCATTAGCTTTTTGCCATTAAAATGTCTGTCATTTTGCTTTTTGCCATTAAAATATCTATCCTCTTGCTTTTTGCCATTACATTGTCTGTCCATTTGCTTTTTGTCATTACATTGTCTGTCCTTTTTTGATTGATAGCGTCTTGGTACCACTGTGTTATCTTCAATCTTTTCTTAACGTTTTTGACAATTCACTATAAACAGTAGAAAGCTCTATGGAAAATCGTGTTATCATATCAAATAATGAAACTATTAAATGGCCAGTTAAAGATACAATTGATTTAAGTTTGATCCAAATTTCCTGAAACCTTACTGATTGGAATCTAAATCGTCCTTAGCAACGGTAATAAATAAACCTTCAATTGCCTACTTTTTTACAGTTTGTGATAGATTATAATGAACGAAATTGGTCTTTAATCTGGAAGACATAACCTTGACAACAGGATTGAAGGTCTTGTTGATTCCCAACACTGTAACATATAAATCATTGCCTAGTGTAAAATGTATGTGTAAAAAGCATTGCAACCCAAGGATAATGGTATGAGAATATATCTCATAAGATTGTATATTGTTGGTAAACATCCTAGTAAAGGTTTTTAGTTTTTAGTGCTTTTTTCCACATTCGTGTTTCTTAAAATGAATTGACATTTTGTAGTTTTATATGTCGTTCTGCTGTCAATCTACGATTTTATTATAAACAATACCAGTGATATATTGAGTAAACCTCACCATTGGGAGGCATTCAGCTAAAAAAATTAACTTAAATGTTATATAACTCTGTAACATTCATAGAATATATATATATGGTAAGTACAAATTTGAAGATAATAAAGGGGTAAACCTACGTCGTAATTCGCAGAATGACAAACAATCCAATGGCCAAAAGAAAAGAGACAAAAAGGCAGACAATAGTCGACAATATACTACTTAGAAAACTACAGCTTAAGCAACATAAATCCCACATTAAGACAGGGTTAAACTCAGATCATCCGACAGTTCCAGCTCTTCCATTGGTACCCGTCGTGTTACTCTTGTTACACTTCCGCTCTAAATTCAAGACAGAACACATATGTGGTCATTTGTATTGGACTTTCAGACAATAGTTCTGGATGCTGTGTGTTCAGCCACTGTCTGAGAAACAGATGCTAAAGTGTTACAAATTAATTTGAATTTTGGTGCTTAGCGCCACTTTCAGCAATATTTCAGCTATATCATGGCGACCAGTTTTAGTGGTGGAGGAAGCCGGAGTATAAGGAGAGAACCACCGACCATGAGCAAGCAACTGGAAAACTTTATCACTTGCGGCTGCGAGTCGCGTGTACCCTTTTTTGTAATTTACAAAGCTGGGCGCGAACCCACGCCGTATTGGTGATAGGCTTGTATGAGTTGTTAGATCCAACGACCTAAAACATTAAGCCACCCGGTCCCCTGAATGTTTACGTGAGGGGATACCATCTATATATCGGACAGTGAATTTGAAGGATCGGGTTATAATCTCTTTTGGTTTTTCCTGATGACCCCCTGAATGAAGTCTGCTTCTCGTACGAATAAAGAAACAAGTCGACGAGCAGAGTTTGTACCTATAGTAATTCTGACTGTCTGTTGAAAACACAGACACACAAAATATAACACGTATGTTGTGAATCAAGACTCTAGAATTTCACAAATGAAAATATGATGCTTAACGACAATTATAAATAGCTAATATGTTGCAGAAGGTTTCTTTTTTTAGATTGCATGAGTAATTTACAAAGCTGGGCGCGAACCCACGCCGTATTGGTAATAGGCTTGTATGAGTTGTTAGATCCAGCGACCTAACTCATTGAGCCACCCGGGCCCATGTTTCAAATTATGACAACATACTAACATGAATATAATCTTAAACAAACCCCAAATGTATTTGTTATATCACTATCATCTGTGAAAACATACAAGACTATATCACATGTAGAGGAGTATAATGGTGTTTAATGCCACTTTCAACAATGTTTCAGTTATATCGTGGAGGTAAGTTTTATTGGTGGTTGAATCCGGAGAACCCAGAGAAAATCACCGACAAGCCACAAGTCACTAACAAGCTTTATCACATCATGTTGTGTCGGGTACACCTCTAATGAGATGGATTCGAACTCACAATGTTAGTGATGATAGGCACTGATTACATTGGTAGTTATGAATCAAACTACCATACGATCACAACGACCCCTGCTACGTGTAAAATAATAACATTCATATATTTTCATTAGAACATGATTTTTTTTTGTGAAGCGTTAATGTACTGGCTTTTTTTGCTATTATGAACGTTCCAATATACACGATATAACAAATATATAGTGTTGTATATCATTTATCAATGGGATCTATCATAATACATACCATATAGAATAGCACGATAGTTGATGTATCAATTCAATCAACATAGATTATTACTTTATTCACTATATATCATTTCTATATTATATATATATACATCATATTCCAATTACTATATATGTAACGATAGACTTGCTACAAGTCCCTTCCTTTCTTTTATTTTTTCTGTATTTTGTCTACTTAATAAAACTGCTATAGAGACAACACCTGATTACTGATAGCTGTGGACTCTCTCTCCCCAGCAGTCAATGTAATATTTTATCAGTAAAACAACTGTTGTGTTACATAGACAAAATTAAATGGATATACAGGTATAGAGAGGGACTTGTAGCAAGTCTAATGTAACGATAGCTTCTCCGTATGGCTAAGTGTGTAATAGTATCTGGGTCTTCTGGATGTACAAGTCGTATATTATATTAGAAGTGCGACGATAATTTAAAATTAAAGAGTTAATTATCGTTTATTTTTCGGTTCAACATGATCAACAACATTCTTTGATAGGCGGACTGGGTTGTTGGACACAATGACAAATGATTAATTTGAAACGCAACCAAACCTCTACACTTTTTGGCTTCTTTATTTCAGGTGTCAGATCTCTATTATATATACATCATATTCCAATTACTATACATGTAACGATAGCTTTTCTGTATGGCTAAGTGTGCAATATTTACTGGCTTTTCTGCACGTACAAGTCGTAAAATACATTAGAAGTATGACACGAATTAAACATTAAAGAGTGAATTATCTTTTTTTTCTGTTCAACAGGATTAACCACATTATGTTGATAGAAGGGTAGACTGGCTGCTGTACACAATGACAAATCATCTAGTTGAAACGCAGCCAAATGTTTTTGCATTATTCATGTCAGTCATCAGTATGAAACTATGTATAACTAATATTTGACTACAGACGAGCCGTACCCTCAACCGATGATTTGCTCATCTTTGATTCCACATTATTTAAAGTAAACCTCTCTGGTGCATATGCAGCCTTAGCCAATTGTGTCTGTCCTTTTTAAGCTCTTAAGTGTAAATTATTTTCAAAGAATTTGGCTTTCAGATTTTTTTTACCGTTATTCAAATAAAGTAGCGTATTGTACGCACTAATGTAGACATCTGCGGGTTGTTTGTTTGTTTTTTTGTTTGTTTGTTTGTTTTTTTATTTGTTTGTTTGTTTTTTTTTTATCATAGGCATGCATTTGTGATAACGGTTTCCAGTGACTTGCGTCAAGTCGAATATTCAAATTATTTCCATTCATAGCAACCACGACATAATATAATTTATTATATAGATAGGTGTGAATTATGGAGATTTATCCGTGAAATAAATTCCGATATTTCACATGTGAAATATCAGTTTTTTCCTGCCAGAACTACTTTTAGACAACTTTAAGTGTAGTGGTTACGTCCCTTGTTGTGTTACGGTGAATACACACATGATTGTAAACTGAAACAATTAAACAAATGAAAAAGTTTTAGTACTTTTATAAATTATTTTAATTGAATCATTTTACTGATACATTAAAATCGAACACTTGCTTATTCTAAATCGAATCATTTCACTAGCATAACACAACAGATTTAAATATAAACAAACAGCGGCATTGTTAAAAGTGCATTGTAGATTGTCAGTTTCCTAATTCCTTTCACCACCCCTTTTCAATGAAAAATCGTCTGCTTTGAACAATCGTAAAATTAAAAAAAAAAAAAAAAAAATGTCTGATCATTTTGACGCATATACGGCAGCTGTAGTCTCCAAATTTTTAGAAGAAAATGATTTTGACTTGGAAAATGTGGAAATGCAAGAATTTAATATTCTAGATGTCCAAACAAATGTTCCAAATTCCAATGGCAATACAAATGAAATTGTATATCAAACTAAAGCCCAGTCGGGTAGATTTCAAAACGTTTCATTTAAGGACATTGATTCATTCCTTAGTTCGAATTTTGTTACACATGAAATACACACGACTCGGACAATAATAACACATCGTGCCTGGTTCCTCAGATAAATCGGACTGACATTAGTCACAATTGCAATGAATTTTTCCACAACAACTTTACAAATCCGCCCATATTCAAATAAAATTCAGAAACTCGTTCTTCATTTAAATTTCCATTTTTTTCCATCGAAGCGACAACACTTGAATGTGCGGCCATATTGATTACACACTAGCATTGCTCGTAGATTCATACGCGTGGAATGAAATATACAAATTAAATAAAATAATATAAAAGACATTTTGGAAGTCTATATAATAAACAGTATAACTAATCATAGATTTTGAATATCAAAATAAGACCACTCGTGACCGAATACGCATTAAGGATTAAACTCGTGGACGGAACAAGTTCCGCCCACTCGTTTAAATCCTTATGCGTACTTCGATCTCTCGATGGTCTTATTTTGATATTCAAAATCTACGATTAGTTATACTATATGTAACAACTGTGTATGGAGTACATATCTCTCAGTTGATACGATATTCCAGAGCTTTTGGTTCCTATCATGATTTCCTTGATAGAGGGTCGCTGCTAACAAGGAAGCTACTGAACCAAGGGTTCCTACTGGACAAGTTGAAGTCATCACTTTGAAAGTTTTACGGTACCCACCGGATATGTTCCGTTTGTCGTAATCACAATCCGGACCTTTCCTCATTCATGACTTATCTCGTGTTTGTAACAAGAATTGTCTGTGTAATGTTTTGTAGGTCGTTGTTTGTCTTTTTGTCCTTTTACTTATGGCCATTGTATTGTCTGTCCAGCTTCTGATTACCTCTTTAGTATCTTTAATATAGTATTAAGCGCTTCTTTTCAGGAGTTCATGCATGTGTACACGGCGCCGATGCACTCATAAACTGAATAAACGTCCAACGGATGTCTATGTAAAGTTTGTGAGTCCATCGGCACCGTGTACACATGCATGATCTCCTGAAAAGAACCGTTAAATCCTTATAATTCTTCAATGCAATACTGAACATCAAAATGTATTCTTGCATATCCCTGGTCTAAAAATCACACAAATTAAAATTCCGCGAAATGTTGTTGACGATTTTGGCACATTAATAACATGACGTCATACGAAGATTTCCAGTTTAAAACGTAAAGATCAGACGTCATTTGGCTTCGTGTACGCTTCAATTTTGATATATTTAACTAAAATAAGTTTGCAAATAAGGGTAATAACAAAATTACCGAACACAGAGCAATCTTCCAAAGGGAAATTCAAAACTCATAAATCAATAAACAGACAAAATCAGTCAACAACCGGAAAACTGGAAAACCGCAATGGTCCTGACTTGGAACAGACATTTCTAAAGAAATGGTGGATTGAATCAGATTTTACGGCGCCAATGCAAGGTAGGCATTTTGATTTTGTTTGTGCATTGTTGTAAATATGGCTTTCAATCTGACACTATCGTAGCTTCCCGTCGTCGATTGCCATATTGTTTATGATGCTTATGCAAAAAAAGGTTCATCGAGTTATGAACGGATAAAAAAACGCAAAAGTTCATCGAGAGTTATGAACAAATCAAAAACAAACAGCCGGCAGTGCTCTTGTCCAAGCAAAAGGCACCAAACCGAAATACATTAATTCTATAAGAATTATACATTTCTTAGCTGGAATGAATAGAGAACTATTAATAACTGTTTTTATCTAACATTATATACGTTTTCCTTTGAAATTAACGAAAGTCGCCTATCTGATACAAGGTGTCTGATACAAGATATTGTATCACCACAGTGTGGTGATAAAAAAAATGGCACGACGTTGCATGAGACGTTCTCTGCCGAACTACTTTGACATGAAGTCATACCATTGGAATGTGAAACAAAACACAGTAACCTGACGTTGGTGAATGAACGGAAAAAATAACGTGACGTCATACACAAAATGTAGTCTCCCTCAGAATGGTGTACACACTTTAATTCAACCCTTGCTATTTGTTCAAAATTCGTTTTTATTGAAATATTAGATAAACTTATTATATACATAGTGTGGTGGTACAAGAATTAAGCGCATCACAACTCGTCGCTATCGCGACTCGTAGTGATACTGGTTCACACAACAGGCTCGACCTGATACAAAGTCTTGTACCACCACACTATGACTATGTATGTAATTGGTATGTATTAGGAAGAAAGAAGAAGATTTTAATTAAGTTGTGTGGGTACAATCAAACTTATCATAATATACAAATAATTCACTTGTATATAAGAAATCATTTGATAAACGTTGCTTTATTAATCATAAACATGCAAGCATGTTTTTTTATTGGACAACCACATTGCAAATTGAAGCCCATATCTCAAAAATAGTTCGAGATGGTTGCTGTCTGGCAATGATTGGTATTGGGTTATCAGATATATCTTAAAATGTTGTCTATCATCAGTGTACCAATATCACAAAATGGCCAATGTGGCAACAATGAAACGATCACAATGTTTTCAGCAAAATATTGACTTTCCCATCCAAAGCACCCAATTCACCCCCCGTTTTTAATGGGGGTCGTATACCTCAATCTTTAGTCTTCTGTGTAATGTTTTTTATATCGTTGTTTCTACTTTTTCTTTTGGCCATTGTAGGAGGAAGAGATTGAAGATACCAAAGGGGTAATCAGAATCCGTATATCAAAGAACAGACAACACAAAGGCCAAAAGAAAAAGTACAAACGGACAAACAACGATCTACAATACATACACATAAAACTGAAGATCGAGTAAGATCGAAGCCCACTAAAAACCGGGGGTAAACTCAGGCGCTCAGGAAGGGTAAACTCAGGCGCTCAGGAAGGGTAAACGCAGACGCTCCGGAAGGGTAAACTCAGGCGCTCAGGAAGGGTAAACTCAGACGCTCAGGAAGGGTAAACTCAGACGCTCCGGAAGGGTAAGCAGTTTCCGCTCCATTAGTGTATGTCCATCTTCGATTTACTGCCTCTGATTTACGATATCTTCAAACTTTTCTTGTAAAACCACTTCGTAGTGGTGATAAATAATAAATAACAAAGTAACAACTGCAAAGAGAACTCATTTCGATGACTACAGTCTTTTAATTCTTGCCAAATGCCAAACCATTCACATGAATCTGAAATTTAATCAATACAACACCTCAGGAATCAGTTACGAAGTCTTTTACTGATAAAATTTCAAATTTCTTTGAAAATAGAGTTGAAACAGTGATGGTCAATGATTCAACCAATAACAAAAACAATAGCAAAACAACGATCTCACAGATCAAATGGGATCCCCAATTGAAAAC
>MJUT01058908.1:44471-90226 GCA_002080005.1 Gigantidas platifrons | reverse complement strand
AGAGATTGTGTACAAAAGTTAAATACAGGAACATGTTACAGAGAAAGTAGAGAGATTGCGTACAAAAGTTAAATACAGGAACATGTTACAGAGAAAGTAGAGAGATTGCGTACAAAAGTTAAATACAGGAACATGTTACAGAGAAAGTAGAGAGATTGCGTACAAAAGTTAAATACAGGAACATGTTACAGAGAAAGTAGAGAGATTGCGTACAAAAGTTAAATACAGGAACATGTTACAGAGAAAGTAGAGAGATTGCGTACAAAAGTTAAATACAGGAACATGTTACAGAGAAAGTAGAGAGATTGCGTAAATGATAATACAGTAATACATATATATACATTTAACATATGTATGATCATGATGACAAATATCAGTTGAAATCATAATTTCGTGTTACAAGCATGTCATCCACAAAATATTCGAAAAATGGTATATGACGTATGAAAATGAATTCACAGTAAATGTTATCGTTATAGTACGAATCTACTCCACTCAGAAATAAATATTCCCAAACGTTATTTGTGTTTATTTGCGTATAGTGGTGTCTACCACATAGTGTGTTGTGTTTGTTTTGTTTGTCTTCGTCTTGTGTACCCTAACTTGCCAGTTTCTCTGGATTGTCCATTTTAGATTGCCACGTTGGTGTCCTCTAACGTTTATTTTCGAAAACATAGAAAATATCAAATTCTAATAGTATTGATTTGGCAGCAAAACACTAATACCAGGAGTGTGCTTTTACTGATGCAGAAATATTAATGACATATACAAATGCGCTGCAAAATTGCAGAACGATATGAAAATTCGCCTAGTATTTCCAGTTTAATCAAATACGAAATGTCAATGTCCGTCATGTTAGAAGAAACCTACATTAGTGTATCCTTTATACTTGATATTACTGTACTTCTCATTACGAAAGCAAGCTTAATAGAAATTGGTCAACAATCAAACCAACGAGCCACTCCACTGATAAAAGTCTGATTCATTAAAGAAAATAATTGCTATTACAAAATGCGATGGCATTCGAGGTTTTCAGATCTTTACAGACGCAAACATTCCACGAATTTAAGTCGGTTAATTGGATACAAATCCTCTTTTGATACCTATTTGTGTATAGGGGTATGGTGCTTAATGTCATTTTCATTTCAACAATATTTCAGTTATAATATATGTAATGCCTTAGATCGACATTGATACCAACAAAAATATGGATAGTACAAAGAGAATGTTCGAATGTCGATTTTAGAAGTGAACATTATATCGTCCCCCTAGTATTAATTACAAGGTCGTTATTGCCATTTCTTAATTTTCGGATATTGATAAAAAAAAACGTTTTGTCGTAACTGCCACTTACGACCTTACAATGTCAAATATGGAAGTTGGTCGGAAACTTTTGGTTCATTTCTTCATTCCGATACGACCTATTAATTCTACTTTAGAAAAGTAGTAGATACGACCTTTTTAAAATGTAGCTCTTTCCAAAGGTATATAACAGGAACCCAGTGCACCATCTTGTAGAGCTTTTGAATCCGAGTCAAAATAATGCAAAAATCTAAAAAGGTCTAAAAAATGTACCATTTACGACCTTGTAATACTAGGGGACGATATTGTCTATTTCTGTTCTTATCCCTTGATGTTTTTGGCACTTTCAATTGTCTTGTCTATGCATTGTCGAATCATGTGTTTATCCTTTATTTTGGTTCTTTTATGGACGCGGGATGTGCGGACATTTTGGCTTTTCATCTTTTCGATGTTTAATCTTGCATATTAATTAGAACCAAAAAGTAAAATACCGAAAATAGAAAATTACAAGAAAACGCAAAATAACGAATGCCTGGAATGTAAACCAATACTGTGGTTTTAAAATCATATTAAGGGGCACTGTATCGGTCTGTGATCACCACGCTATGGCTGAAATATTATGGAAAGTGGCGCTAAATACCATAACCATTTCCCTAATTAATTGGTATGCATATCAACTATTGACCTCATACTCTCTTGAGACCTAAGGCCTTCTATTTAATAAAATGTTAGGTTGATATGAATGATGAATATCATTTTAATATGAACATAGTATGAATTACTGTTTCTTTAGGGAACAGTTCGATCATTTCATAGCACACAATTGTATAAAAACTATAAATATTAACGTTATTTTTAACGAAATATGTTCTTTCATTTAGCATTCTTGATAATTACTCGTCGCAGGAAATTAATTAATTTCTTAATACAGGTAACATGCAATGTGCATTAATGTTATTATACAATTTGGTTTCATGGTATTCTGAACATGTCACCGGGCTTGTAACTAGATTAATACGACGGGTGCCACTAGTGGAGCAGTGGCTACGTAACCATCCGGAGAACCTGAGTTCACCCCCGGTTTTTAGTGAGGTTCGTGTTACTCGATCTTTAGTTTTATGTGTATGTTTTGTAGATCGTTGTTTGTCCTTTAGTTTTTAGTGGGGCTCGTGTTACTCGGTCTTTAGGTTTATCTGTATGTTTTGTAGATCGTTGTTTGTCCTTTAGTTTTCAGTGGGGCTCGTGTTACTCGATCTTTAGTTTTATGTGTATGTTTTGTAGATCGTTGTTTGTCCTTTAGTTTTTAGTGGTGTTCGTGTTACTCGATCTTGAGTTTTATATGTTTGTTTTGTAGATCGTTGTTTGTCCTTTAGTTTTTAGTGGTGTTCGTGTTACTCGATCTTTAGTATTATGTGTATGTTTTGTTAATCGTTGTTCATCCTTTTATCATTTTTCTTTTGACCATTGTGTTGTCTGTTTTTCTTCGATATACGGATTTTGATTACCCTTTGATATCTTCAAACTCTTACTGCATTTCTTTACACATTACGATAAATACGTAGATATCACATTTAGTGCTTAGGACGTGCTTCTGGAATAACCTTCATCACGTCCCTCTAAGCCAATATATTTGAACGCAAAATGATTGAAAAATCTTAGGGAGCAAGAAAACCAAATGGGCTAAGCAGAGTGGCCAAAATCGGTTAAGCTTATATCAAGTTCTACAATATATTTACTACAATGGTTTTCATACTGATGGAGAGATATGTCTTGTACTGGGATACCTCGGCTGATGGACTGTCAATCCTCTAGAGTATCACCCGACCAGTAATCGGCGTTCCGGCACTGGCGCGGTTTATTAGATATATTTATTATTGAACACCCACAGTTACTAGATAATGTAATTACTAGTAAGACTGAGGTTATCCTTCCACATGCATCGGTGTACAGTTACTAGATAATGTAATTACTAGTAAGACTGAGGTTATCCTTCCACATGCATCGGTGTACAGTTACTAGATAATGTAATTACTAGTAAGACTGAGGTTATCCTTCCACATGCATCGGTGTTGGTGGTCCTGTATAAGCCTTCGGGTTTTATGTTGCGGATGATTTTTAAAAAGGTAGCTTTCCATTTTTTGAAAAAGGTTATTTCAGAGACGTGTCATACGCACTAGATTTGAGACAGGTACACGCATATGGTTGTCTTAAATCGCTTAATTTATTTAAATGTAAAACAAATAAAATAAGCATCCAACACAGTACAACCATATGACACCTCTCATTGTTTCTCTTAGAGTAAAATCCCTACATTATTACAGAAAAGATGTAAACAAATTTGGATTCCTGCAAATGCAATATATCTAATTTATCTGAAATCATCTACTTTATATTTATATGTATAAGGAAAGGTATCAACTCATATTGCATTCTTATTTTACAAAGAAATATTTATAAAAGAATATAGGACAAAAGGAAATGCGCACAACACTTATCTGCAGTAACTCAGTCAAGATATTGGAATGCTGCTGAATCATTCAAAAGTATTTGAGAGAAAGTAGACGAAAGGCATGTATAACGCAGCCAACATTCGCTAAGAATACAAATACCTGAGTAATAAACATATGATACAATGAACCTTGTAGCTTACTTACAAAGTCTTCCACGATGGTTTTTTTTTACTTTAAAGAAAAGAATGTGTTTAAATTACTAAAATAGCAAGATGTTAAAGGTTAATAGATTTAACTTGTCTATTTTAATACATATTTCCGTGTGGGCGTGTTTGAATCTTCTCTATTTCAATTACTATTACCAATGTATTTTATTGTTGAAATCACTCTTCTCGTTTAAAAGCTTTTGTTTAAAATGTCAAAGTTTAATTGTTATTACATTTGTGCTTCTGACTTTTGTAAATAACATAAAACAAAGAAGAATACATATCCTTGAATTACTGCAGGCTATAAAAAAAAAATGGATATAATGTTTTATTTAATTTTCATGTTTATAAACGTTAGAGAGAACGGAAGTAGCATTCAAGAATGGAAACTCCAGAGAGACTGGCAACATTGGGCTGACACGGCACAGAACAAAAATAAAACGCCAAACGCAGCAAACTAAAAAGACGAGCAACACGGATCTAACCAAACAACCGTTGGGGAATCAATCTGCTCACGAACGGCAATTAGAAGGGAGTTATCGGATAACGACACAATTATTTGACGTTCAACATTCTCCAAAGTGTTGTTCAATTATCATACCCGAGGGTGTCATCCATCCAATGATCGATGCTGCAGCACTGCAAGATTTATTAGAGATGTCTACGTATGTTAAATGTCATGTATTAAAAGTAAGGACAATCTCTCTCGTTGACTTAGATGGATATTTAATTGAAGTTATTGTGATTTTCAATCTTTAGACGACCGGTATGACTGTACTTGATTAACGATATTCCAGAAACGTGTAGTGCTCTCTAAATTAGATATCTACGTTATCCCATATTTTACACCACATTCTCTATATTAGTGGATAAGTCAAATACATACAACACTAACGCATCTATATTAAAAGTCGTTGATTCGAATTTATGGTGGGATGGTAATTTAAACTTTCTGTCTAATCAGCAGTTAATAGCCCAAAATCTCCACGACAATATCTCATTGTTATCATTATTGTCCTCAATCACAAATTATTTGCCCTTGTAATTAAGTTTGGGAAATGTGGTAATCAAATTTCGAGGTATATCCTGATTAGCTTTGGGAGAATATGGCACCTCGGTAATTTGATTTTGAGATATTTTAATTAAATAAAAACCTATAATCTAACATTAACACTATTGTAAAATCATTCGGAACAAAAGTGGTTGAATTGAACGATGTGACTGTTACAATGTTTTAATTTGTCTGCTTAGATATAATGTATTATGTGGAAAAGGCAACATGTAGAACTGCTACTCATTAAAGACATTTAGATTATTTGAAAATTTGAAATAAAAATAATAATTTATCATCAATAGTTGGTTTATAATATTATCTAAAGAGTGGTATGATGTTCTTTTTGGTTCAGAGTTCAACATAGAAAGGTATGTGATATCTCTTTAAGGCATAGGCAACATTAGCCGACTGTGACTATCCTCTTAAGACCCGTTGGTTTATTTGCTCCCAAAAACGTTTTATATAATTTGACTCTGGCCTCGCCTGGTGAGGGTTCTTCTATGGGCGAGTCGTACATGTTTGGCTAGATATCTGCATTGTTATTTATAGCTTATAATAGGAATATCAGTTTATACTACTCCAGAAAAGTGAACGGTCACGTCTTTGGGTTGTTGGGTGTATCAATTTTGTCTCTTACTGTTATTTTTACATTGTATTTTGAAGTTGTTCCGACAGTGTGGTATGTTTCCTTATTTTAAATTTTTTTTTGTCTCTCAGCATTTTTAATATTCCAGTTGTATTTTTACTACCAGATTTAATAAATGGGGGACATTGTGGGAAATTAATGCGAGCTGACAATGGCATCATCGTCTGGAAACTTTAGCAAATTGATGTGAGTATTTGGGCACGATCCCATCTTAGTCGTGTTAGACTTGTCAGCAGAAGGTAACAACCCTTGCCACCAGACAACTCACGTCTTATTAATTGATTTAATTTAAATTTTGAAGATATGAAAGAATACGCAAAGTGGGCAAAGTCAAACACGGTACTAACCAAAATACGAAAGGTGTAATCCAAAGCCATCAATCGAACAAGAAAGAACAACAAAACGACGAACAATACTCTATAAAACCACACACAGACAGCTACAGATTGAGCCACGCGATAAAACCAGGGATGAAATTATGTTTTCCGGAAGGGTAAACAGTACCTGTTTTATAACTTGTAAGCGAATAGAAGACGAAGCAGTTCTTGCTCCACGTGTGACACCCGTCGTGTTGCTCTTGTTGCAATCCCGGTAATAAGTCATGAATGAGGAAATGTCCGGATTGTGATTACGACAGGTGGCACATATTCGTGGTCATTTGTGACACAGATGCTCCGTAAAGTTGAATCAGATCGTGGTGGAGACCATGAAACTTTCGAAGTGATGACTTTAGCTTAACGACTAGGAACCCTTGGTTTGATATCTTCATCGCTAGCAGCAACCCTCTATCAAAGAAATCATGATGGAAACCACAAGCCAGCGAATATTGGATCAACAGAGAAATATATATGCCGTATGCAGGTGTTGCTGGAATGTTGCTACATATAAATGGAAAGTTTACATTAGGGAAATTGAAAGCAAAGAATCAGTTGATACACGTAGGATCGTGGACTGAAAACAAAGAACAGCTTGCAGATCGCAAAAGGAATACCAGAAGCAGTAAATTGAATTGAGGGACAGACGATATACAGTTACCTACTAACATTCATTAACTGTCCTATTGTATTGTACATATATATACTTTCATTCTTTTTTGGTGAATAGTCTATTTGAGTGGATGCAAATCTATAAAGGATTTGTTTGTTTATTTGTTTTCTGTAATGCACTTAGAGTCCATTATTATGAAGCGAAGGATGAAATCCCATAAACGGGTTTAACCTCACTACATTATCATGTATATCTCAAGCTGGAACCTGGGTTTTGATTGACGTATATAATGGTCTTTTTGCATTCAACAGTTTGGAATAAAGGAGAGGTAAGTCTTGTTGATTTTTGTGGATTATTTGACAACCACTATGCTAACTCTAGGGGTTCTATGCCATAGTGAAGAATAATGGTCATGTATTTAATGATAAAGATAATGTCAACAAAGTGCTATTTATTTTATAAGAAGGGCAGACAATACAACAACCCATAAAAAAGGAGACAAAGACAATGATGAACAACACACTGCACATAAAATTGAATGAGGAACACGAATCCCATTAACATACGATGAGGGGGAGGGGGAGCCCAGATGCTATAGAAATAATAATCGGCACATGTTCCTTTTGTGACATCCGATATTTTGCTCGTGTTGCATATCTGCTGATATATAAGCCACGAACTAAAACACGACAGGACGGGATTTACTAAGATAAACTGAATATTTATTCATGACCATCCGTCACACAGCAATTCCATAACGGTTAACCAAGTCATAATGGCGATCGCAGAAATTTCGATAGGATTTATATGGGCATGCACTTGCATGCAATATTACTGTTCATAGTTTTGCTGAAGTTAATTTTGTAATACTGGTAGTTTTTTTAAGAGTGGAAGCGAATCTGTAATTGATTTTCATAAAGAACTACGTTGACTAATATTATACATATTTTGTCCCAGTATTGTTAAAAATGCTGTTATAGTGACAACCAGAACCTTTCAACCGTAATGGAAGCGGGAGGTTTGGCTCCGTAAAATCTGATTCAACCCACCATTTATTTGGAAATGCCTGTGCCTAGTTAGGGTCATTACGGTTTTCCCAGTTTTCCGGTTGTTGACTGATTTTGTCTGTTTGTGTACTGATGAGTTTTGACTTTCCCTTTGGAAGATTGTTCGGAGTTCGGTAATTTTGTTATTACCCTTATTTGCATTTATCTCTATAATCTCTGGGTATCAGGGTGTTCAGTGAAGAGCTATGTATGTTGAATTGAGCTTTTGTCATATTCATGAGGGTTAGTATTATGAAAGAGAACTATATATATGGAACAAACATGTACTAGATGCAGTAGCTTAATTTTGAATGAATTTGAATTTTGGTGTTTAACGCCACATTCAGCAAAATTTCAGCTATATCATGGCGACCAGTTTTAGTGGTGGAGGAAGCCGGAGTACCCGTAGAGAACCACCGACCTTAGGCAAGCAACTGGTAAACTTTATTACTTGTGGCTACAAAGCTGGACGCAACCCCACGCCTTATTGGTGATAGGATTGTATGCGGTGTTAGATCCTATGACTTAGCTCATTGAGCCACGCTTAATTTTGAGATCTTCATAAAATAGTGAGCACTTTACAATAAAAAGAATCACGTGACATGCAATTGACATTGTTTGACAATAGTTCTGGAATCTCGTTATCAGTTTCAGATCACATGACACAATCAGTAGATGTTGAATAAGTAATTTGTCTTTTTATGACATTTACTATAAAGTCAATACACACGTATATATTGAATTTAGTACGCACGACGTGTTACTGGAATAACATTCATCAAGTATGCTCAAAATTGAAAGATTGGAAAGCCAAATATCTTAAAGTTTTGGAAGCAATACAACCACAGGACCTTAAAGGATAGCCAAAATCGACTAAGGTCACCTATGTCCGAGGGAGGGGAACCTTAGTTTTAATAATAATTACATTACGTATGAACTGTACATTTCAATAATAAATATATCTAATAGACAATGTTCCTGACTATTTGGCGGATGATACCCTCGAAAATACCAGCAGAGATATCAGCCTAGTGATATCAATAAAAAACGTAAATATCAATATCGCCTGAAAGATTATCAGTCGATGTAGATTTCGATGCATCATATGTAACTGTCTTATGTTAGAAGTCTTCCTTTTACAATTTTAACCGTACTATAAACAAGTAACACAGAGGAATTATAATAGACAAAAGTTTATTTCATTATGGTACATAATGTGCAACTTTTTCCCGCGGAATGTAACCATAGAGATATTTCAGTAACTATTTACAATTGTTAAATAAATGTTTGAAATTGCTGTATAATTATGTTGTATTGATCATTTATTGTCTGTTCAATGTTGGTACCAAAGACGACAGTCGACAATCAGATGTCGTTATCGTTATATATATAATTACACAACTTTGTCAGTGACACATAGACATAAAACATCTGTACTGTCAAGTTATATTAAACAATTGTCTTTTATTGTCTATCCAGAAAATGTGTATGGAAGAGATCATTCTAGTCTGAAATTGGTGAACAAAACATACGTAGGCAAGTGGTAAATAGTAAGCTTTGGGCCCATATAATCTATTAACTACACCATTAGTCATTGAAATAGCTGTAGCAAGTCAGGACAGTGAGAGGTCATGAAAACAATGCGTTATGGGTATATTTTTGCTTTCGTTTCTGCAAATGTTTGATTAGATTTTGGAACTGTTTCGACAGTGTGATATGTTTTTGCAATTTTCTGAAATATTTGAAACGGGAATTGATATGTCAGAGATAGTTAGTTTATTGTTTTGGTGTACAAGAAAACTGAAAAGATCATTCCAGAGTGGTATTGCTGCAACACAATAATGGAAAGGAAGATCTAATTAATCTCTTATATACTTGAACAGTAACACCTTTTAATGGGAAATTTTGCATTGCACTGTTAAGCAAGAGATGATACCTGTCTAGAATTGCTTAACCCAGACACTTATTGGTAAGCAATGTATCCTGTGTTGTACACATGACTTAATAAATTTAATTTAAAACAAGTTTATTGTCCAATAATGACAAAATAATCAGACATAATATTTTTCAACTTATTATTGTCCTCTCCATGTATTGGTTGAACTATAACACTTGTACGTACAGTGAAACCAGTTTAAGCAGAATTCTGAATAATCCAGAATCTTGTAGAAACCGATCTTTGAATAATTCTACGTTTAATCCACCATATTAAATCGAGTACTTGTCTATTTCGAACACAAGTTGACCTCAAGGAAGTTAGGTTTCGACAGGTGTCACTGTCGAATAAAATCCTGCGTAGTACGAATGTAGGTAAGCGATGAACTTAATACTCTAATAGTAGAACATAGCACTGAGAAACACACGACACATTTTTTTTTGTTATTGTTGAACCAGAGACCGAAGCGCGAAGCATAGTTAATTAATAAAAAAAAAGTATGTCCTGTTGTTGACACAGAGATGTCTGGTTGATGTACAATTAATCTTGGCTTAGTGTTAAGTCTGACGCCATTTCTAGATAGATGACTATTCCTGTCTTAGTGGTGTGCCATAGAGCACACGCAATTGAAAACATAAATCTTTAGTATTACACTAGAAACCACATTCTGATAATCCCGTATTTCTGTGATTGCTGGTGTACAAATAATATGTATGTAGGAAATCTTTGTTAATTTAACTTGTATTAACCAAACACCTGTCTATTCTGAACACAAGGGTTGGTCCAAAAGAGGTTCGGTTTAGACAGGTGTCACTGTAGATAGCACTGATAGATAAATGATCAATTATCTTATCGTTGAACCAGAACAAAGATAAGAAAAAAAACCAATTCAGACAACTGTCTTTTCAGGTTGTACACTAGCAATAAGATCACATGTTTCCGCTTGGACACGATCGCCTCGATTATAAATAGACCATTCTGGTGATTTGTTCTGTCTTCTCATTGGATATGCGTCTGTCATCATGGTTGATGTTTCGGACTTGAAGTCCGTCATTTGTATTCGTCTGTCCGATTTATCATTACATATAGAAAAGTTATCACAAAATAGTTTAACTATCCTGAATCTCCTGTAAAGAAAGATCAAACTGTTAGTGATAGTGAACTTTTCTATTATAAGTAAAATGACAAAACACAACACATATCAAATAGTGCTGAAAGAAAATGGCGTCAAACACCATAAAGCAAATAATAAAATATAGATTCACAGAAGAACACGATTAAGTCAAGTACTGAGTTTTAAGATTTTTTATTAATAATAAACTTTATTATACATTTTTGAAATATTTTCCTCTAAATGAACCACAAAAATAGCTATATTAACAACTTTTGTGTGTGCCCATAAACATAGCTTAACCTCGCCACTTTCATATTGAGGTGCCTGTACCAAGACAGGAAAGTTAGCGGTCATGTATTTGTGTGCTAGGGTATCGATGTTACCCATTTCTGCGATTTTTCTGTTTGATTTTGGAAATGTTCCGACAGTATAGTATTTGTGTTTTCATTTGTACATTTCACTTTGCAATAATACAGTATGACTGTACAGGATCATTACCTGCTTTCAATTTCGTAGATCATGTGCATGTTTATTTAACGCAAAACTAATTAAATTACAACAAATATGAATTTCAACAGGATTATATTATAATTTAATTGGTACATGTAGTACACATTGTCCAGTCATTATTCGTGATATATGTATTTTTGTGAATTTCTAAGAATCGCATTAAACCACGAAATTGAGATTGTCACGGATATTTGTCACGATATATATGTACTGACATTAAGGGGTAATCCACGAATTTTGGCTCCATTGGAAATCTATTTTTCCCCAAATCACGAAAATAGTATACACAAATTTCAATTTTAGTTCACATTATATGAGAATAGATACGTAAACATACCTTAGCTGTCGACAAATCCTAGTACTAAACACGCCATAGATAACTGGGTTTAGCGCACTGTTTAATGGCGCTAAACCTTGTACAAACACTGTTATAAACATCGTTGTTTGGTTTTCGTGGATAAGTCCATACACACTTAGTAAGTTCCACACAAAATAAGGACTCCAACAAAGAATGAACACTGAAATAAATAGTAAGCAAAAACGCTTAATATATTCTCTTTATAATGATTAAAGGTCAAAATTGCATTTTTGTCTTTATTATGAAGAAGTTTGTTATAAATCTATATGTTGAGATTTTCAGAGTACCATTTTTTGATATGTTTTCATGTCAGGAAATAATATTGCAAAGACTCCCATGCATGTTTGCCATTCAGAACGTAAAACTTACATTGATTAAAAGCACGACGTCACGATTTTATTAATTCAACAACTTCATACGAAACATGCTAATACATATGTAATGCTCTCACGCATACTGGTGTGGTTCCGAAAGTAGTCTAAGTGGGACAACCCCACTGTGGTGCATTCAAAGAGGTGATGATGCACTCTGATGTAGACCATGTAGGACATGCAAGTGATGCCTTCGAATGCAGAAATGTGGACAGTTTTATTTATATCTAAATTTTGGCTTGATCCATATATCAAGAGAAGAGTGTTGGTATCCCAATCACCTGTTTAACCCTGCCACATTGATGTGCCTTTTCAAAACGAGGATATGCGTGTTCACGTTATATGTCGTGGTTTTTTTTTTTGGGGGGGCGGGTTAGTTCAATTAATTGAGGGGAGAGGTGGTTGCTCGTTCCGTTGATATTGGTGAAATTATTGTCCATCACTGCTGAAATTTTCTTTTTTTTATAGTACATGTATTGTTCAGAACAGAAACCTTAACACCATACTGTGAAACCTGCTGATGAGGTCATATCTATTGAACAGTCACCTGCATTAAAAGTTCACATAATTCCTGTCATAAAATTGTCCATATGAATTGAACCTCTTTTAATATGTCACCTGTCTTAAAACACCATCTTTTCTCGTTGATGACCTCTTAATACAGGTTTGACTATATTCATCTTTCCTTTTAAGATGACACCAGTCGTAAGACACCTCTTAATACAGGTTTGACTATGTTCATCTTTCCTTTTAAGATGACACCAGTCGTAAGACACCTCTTAATACAGGTTTGACTATGTTCATCTTTCCTTTTAAGATGACACTAATCGTAAGACACCTCTTAATACAGGTTTGACTATGTTCATCTTTCCTTTTAAGATGACACCAGTCTTAAGACACCTCTTAATACAGGTTTGGCTATATTCATCTTTCCTTTTAAGATGACACCAGTCGCAAGACACTTCTTAATACAGGTTTGACTTAATTTATCTTTCCAATTCTTACCAAATATAATAACAAACGTCATTTTTATAGTCCTAATTTTAGCCTTTGGAATAATTCCTCTAGAAGAAGCTCCGGAATCATGTAGTCGATGTGCAGGGTAGGAAATTTTTCCCCGTCGATGTTTACTTTCTGCAACAGAGCAAACAAAAAATAAAGGCTATAATATACATCATCTTCAAAAATAAGTTTCGGAGCACCTGAGCTCACCCCCGGTTTTTAGTGGGGTTCGTGTTACACTCGATCTTTAGTTTTATATGTATGTTTTGTAGGTCGTTGTTTGTCCTTTTGTTCTTTTCCTTTTGGCCGTTGTGTTGCCTGTCCCTCTTCGACTTACGGATTATTCCGTGGCTTCAAACCCTTATTTTAAAAATCTCAATAAAGAAATAACCTTTCGTTTAGTATTTCATGATTCATGATTTGAATAAACACAGGAAATAGGTCCCCAACGAACAATATTATTTTTTTCATTAATACAATTTGATTCATCTTAGAAAATAGTAAATAATATTTAAATATACCTGGATAAGGTCATTCCAGAAATACGTAGCGTTCATTAAATTAAATATCTACGTGTTTATTTCGACATATTATATCACTGTGTCAATACATCCCCATGGTGTTTTCTATCCTTTTTCTATTTACAGATTCTGATTACTCCTTTGATGTCTTCAAACTCTTCTTAAGAGATAACAGCATAGAAAGCAAACCGATGGGATTCAGCTTACTGTGTTCGAGGGGAGCGACAAATGTGTTTTGTGTTGCTTCTAGTCTAGAAGCATATCTTCTAATTACCATCATCTTAACAGGGGCGGATCCAGGATTTAAAGCGAAGGGGCGCAATTAAAATAATATCGGCGAGCGGAGCGAGGCGCGAAAAATGTTTGGGGTATTTCGTGTGAAAAATCACGCTTTTACGCAAAAAAATCATATTTTTTCCAATTTTAGAGGGGACGCGCGCCGGGTGCACCCCCCGCCTGGATCCGCCCCTGCTTAAGGTGTTTTGTGTTTGTCATCATTTGTTTGATTTTCTGTATGCCCATGTTGTTTTCTGTGTATTTTTACTTATTATATTAAATTATAAGGACGTTTCCTACATGGATTTTCTCGTTATACTCGTTCCTTTATTATTCATGTTTTTGTGTAAGACCATATTGTTTTTTTTTTCTTCTTATTATATTAAACCATATGAAAGTGTTCTATATGGATTTCCACATTTCAAATGTTATTGTAATTGCCCCTCTGTTAGTCCTATGGCGATTGGTTAGCGACAATAACAACATAAATGTGTGATTTCAAGAAAAAAGAGGAATTGTTGAACAATAATACTTAAATGACCATAGCATTATTTTTGACAGAATTAAACGGTGAAAAACAAAGTGATGTTTGTATATCGGCATATAAGAATAGTTTCTGGCAGTTAATACAATATATGATTTTTATTGTAAGTGCTGCTACAGTCATGTTAAGATCAGAAAATTAACTTATTTGATATTGGGAATGTTCTTATCAAATTTATTTTCCTTGACTATGAAAAAAAAATGTTTTAAATTATAATCATCATATATATATAGAGGTGACCAGGGTCAGACATTTTACATAAAATGGAAAATAAGAGTGTTTGATAACTAGATAAGAAATGTTCAGTTACACAATAACAAGTTGTATTTTACATCAGAAACTTTTCATTGTAGGAGCAGGATTGAATTATAGGGGTTTAATAAAAAAAAAAGAAAAAAAAAAGAAAAAAAGAAGTAGATATTACATTTAGTGCGCACGACGCGTTTCTGGAATAATATTTATCAGATACGGCTCAAAACCGAAAGTAAGGTTTGGGAGCAAGTAAACCAAATGGCATAAACAGGATAGCAATAAT
Organism: Gigantidas platifrons; assembly: GCA_002080005.1. NCBI lineage: Eukaryota > Metazoa > Mollusca > Bivalvia > Mytilida > Modiolidae > Gigantidas > Gigantidas platifrons. Next base: position 75,368 of record MJUT01058908.1, on the reverse strand, counting down.
CAGTTAAGGTCACCTATGTCTGAGAGAGGAGAACCTAAACAGGATAGCAATAATCAGTTAAGGTCACCTATGTCTGAGGTAGGAGAACCTAAACAGGATAGCAAAAATCAGTTAAGATCACCTATGTCTGAGGGAGGAGAACCTAAACAGGATAGCAATAATCAGCTACGGTCACCTATGTCTGAGGGAGGAGAACCTTAGTTTTAATAATAATTACATTATTTGGGAATTGCAAATTTCAGTAACAAATATATCTAATAAACCATGTCAGTATGCCGAAACGCTAATGTACTTCCAGCAAGCCTTCAAATAAATTGTAAGTGCCCGGGTGGCTCAATGAGTTAGGTAGTTGGATTACCTAACAACTCATACACGCCTATCACCAATACCGGCATGGGTTCGCGCCCGGCGTTGTAAATTACAAAAAGGGTGCACTCGACTAGCAGCGGCAAGTGATAAAATTTACCAGTTGCTTGCCCATGGTCGGTGGTTCTCTCCGGGTACTCCGACTTCTTCCACCACTATAACTGGTCGCCATGCTATAGCTGAAATATTGCTGAAAGTGGCGTTAAGCACAATAAATCAAATTAAATCAAATAAATTGTAGTAATTAATATCATTAGTGGAGCTGGAGAAAACCACCGGCCCACGGCAAGTTACTGAGTGAGTGTGGCGATAACAGACGACGGTGGTGTTTGCTTTGTACTAGAACAACACGCTTAGCTGGGTTGTTATAGTGCTGGCTCACTGGCACCGTTTTCCGCGGAGAGATATGATGCTTCAATTGGACACCATTTCCTCATTCCAAAACAGACAGTCATTGTCCTTGATCTTATTCTTTAGTGTCACGTGCCTAGACGAGAAGCAGCAAATACCCGCATGCCATTGGTCAACCATAATGACTTAACGTTGTATAGACTATATCGCGACACGAGAATAAGTAAAACTTAAATGGAATGTATACAGAGGAAGAGTAAGATGTTTATTGCTGCATATTTCATGGCGTGCAAACACATTATATTTATGTTATTCTATCATACTGAAGGTTAACATTGTTCTCTGCTAAACCCGGTTTCCGCCACAAATGAAATTAACTGGCACAACACAGCTAAAATAGTGTTGCAAGTTCCGTAAAACACTAATATTCCATTCACTATATCTGTATATAGTTTTAACATAATTCATTCGTTTGAAATGCAATGATAAAAGGAAAATTACATAGTGAAAGCATATATTTATCATACATGGCTATGGAGTGCCCATTTCTTATTCATATTATGTGTATTGTTTACGTAGATGCTTATTTTGTCGTGATCACCTCTGTTTTTGGTGGGGTTATTGTTACTGATCATTTTAGTTTCACGTGTTGTATTTTTGCTTTATTTTTCATCGTTCTGTGTCTTGTGCCTTCGTTTTTCTCTTATAGTTTATTAACAATACATTGCCATGGTTACCTACCGTTATTGTAGTATAATGGTTTGCGGTCCTGTTTTCGATTTACTGTAGCTTTCAATGCTGAATTTTTGCTGACAATAATGTACACTAATATACCATAACAGAATGCGATGATGATTGCCGGAATAATAAAGACAGCAAAGGTAATCAGTGTAAGATATACCTGAAACAAAAAGATTGATTGTTGAATGGATAATTGGCGCTTAACGCCAACTTTAGCAATATTTAAATTATATCTTGGCGTGAACACATTTTATTGTTCAATTAGAATGAAACATAAAGATTTATACAGCAGTTGGTATATCTAATCTTAAAATTGCGTAGATTCCCGTGGAATATTGAGATTTCACAGTGAGTAAATACCATGATTTCACCCAGTAAAATAATTCGTTTATGTCAAAAATATCACTGAGAGTCGCACAATGAGAAGACATTTATTTTTCAAACCTCTTATTATTGTACACATAAATATATGTATTTGATTTTTTTTTTGTTTAACGCCACTTTCAACAATATTTCAGCTATATCATGGCGACCAGTTTTAGTGGTGAAGGAAGCCGGAGAGAACCACTGACCATGGGCAAGCAACTGGTAAACTTTATCACTTGCGGTTGTGAGTCGAGTGCACCCTTTTTTGCAATGTACAAAGCTGGGCGCGAACCCACGCCGTATTGGTGATAGGCTTGTATGAGTTGTTAGATCCAGCGACCTAACGCATTGAGTCACCCGGGCCCCTCAAATATATGTAATAAACAGGGTTAGGGTTAAAGTGTATGAAGCCATTTTCAACAATATTTCCGCTGTGTCGTTGTGGTAATTTTTATTGATAAAGAAAACTGGAGTATCCAGAGAAAACCACCGATCTGCCACAAGAAACTGACAAACTTTATCATATAATGTTGTATCGAGCACACCTCAGCATGAGCGGAATTTAAACTCGCGTTAATGATGACATGTTCTGATGACATAGGTAGTTGTAAATCAAGCTACCATACGATCACGACCATTGCGGTCTTTATGTAATAAACAAAATAACTACTATTGCATAGTTATGGAAATTATTGAACAAACAATTTTAGTATAATTGCTCTTGCATTCAGAATAATAGTACATTGCATCCACAATAATTCACTTGTGCTAAAAGGCAATATTTGAATTCAGTGAGTTATTCAGTTACTGGTCATTTATTGTTGGTTTTCGGAGTTCAAGACTAGTTATATGATAATTGTTTGCTTGGCAATAGTATATATTTTTCCAACGAAATTATTACCTCGATTTAACTGAAATATTGTTGAGAGTGGCGTTAAATACCTTAAATCAAACCTAGACCAAACAAAACCAAAACAAATTCATTTGTATGGTAAAACAGATATTTATGTGATAGTTTTACTTTTTTAAGATTCTACTACATTTTTGTGTTTCGAGTTTTATTTTTTAATTTAACCTTTTTCTGAGGACGAAATAAGGAAACACAAAAAGGAACTTCGACTTTTGGAGTGTTTGTTGTAACAAGTATTTGAATAAAAGATCATTACATTGTTAAAATTTGTTGGGTTTTTTTTCTTACCTTTTTATCAGTTTGTATTATTTTATTATTTATAATGCTAACCATTGTGTCACGAGGAGAAATTGTATTTGTATAAAGTTCAAGATTATGCTTCTCTTTTCTTTATATCAACATGGCTCATCCAGTTATGTGACGTTTGGCATTCTACTCACAAGTGTAAAAAATGCATGACCGTATCATTTCAATTATTGGGGGGGGGGGGGTACCTCGAAATGAAGAAAAGAGAAGTCAAAAAAAGGAAAGAGACGGCAAGAAGCATATATTTTGCATTATAAGCGTGTAAATGCTTATATACTGTAATAGCATGTTGGTTTTAATGTATTTTACCTTCCAAAAATGTTTTTTGTGATTTTGTGAAGAGTTATGGATGAAATACGTAAGATCGGTAAACCGCTAAAAACCCGAAATGAAGACAAGAGATGACATGGAAGTCAAGAACCCTAACTCTAACCCTAATATATAAGGCATAAAATGCATTTATTGCACATAATATACTTCTTTCCTTCAATTTCCTTCATTTGACTTCTCTTGTCTTCATTTCGAGTCACCGATTATTTGGGTTCATAAAATTAACTTAACACCGAAACCGTTTTTCATTGAAAGGCCTGGACCAAGCCAGTAAGTTGAGCCGTCCTGTGTATGTGAGTACAGGGTGTCGATTTTGCTTCTGTATCTACAGTTTCGACAACTTTTTGGAAGTGTGTGGTATTTATTTGATTTTCACTTGATGGATTATTCATTGAGAATTGTTAATATAATTAATAAAAAAATCAAAAAAAATCACGATGTGGCTAAGATTTTGACACCAATCGTAACTACTCGGCCATTCTCGCTACCCTGCAAATAACCTCGTATGCAGATAGGAGAAATTCTTCTTAAATTGTTTGTCGGAAGTTAATTATATATAAGCCGCACAAAAATATAGTCCACGAAAATCCAATATGGAAGATTTATTAAGTCAAATCATTAATCATGCAAAACTAATTAAAACTTTAACTTTTATCCATGAAAATAATTGAAATATAGAAAATTGCTTAAAATATAAATTTATCAAACTTTCATGTAACTGACATGTGAAAAGTAGTAGGATTTCTACGCCAAATGCATATGAGGTTATTTGCAGGGTAGCGAGAATGGCCGAGTAGTTACGATTGATGTGTCAAACACTAGTGGATCAAGAACTTCCGGCGGAACACCTGGTTTTGCCACCGGATATTGTGGGATTCGTGTTCCTCGATCTTCCGTTTTCCGCGAAGTCGTTTGTAGATCAGTAATTGTCCGTTGTATTATCGATCTTTTTTTGATACACGACAATCGATCAATGAATGGTGGTTTTCTCAGGTTTCCTCCACCATAAAACTGACCGCCGCGATATCAATGAAATATTGTTAAAATTGGCGTTAAGCACCATAAAAAAAACCATCAAAAAAATAATGAATGAAGGAATCAATCAATCAGTCAGTCAATCAATCAAATATCAACATCATTAGCTGATTTATCTCCGATATAGTGTTTTGTCTGTCAGAAACCATGATATGGATTGTCATCGCTTTTTTGTGGTCTCTTTTGTGTTCTATTATTGGAAGTGAGAGATGGTTGCTCATCGTGTTGATATTACTGGAAGTGGGGACTATCTCTTTTTAACATTGTATTTCATAGTATCCGTGACTCCATAAACTCCCTTATTCGGAGAAGTCATAAATACAAAAATATATATATTAAATACCCACCCGCCAATGCCAAACAGACGAGAAATTAATCATGCACATGTCCGTCTGGAAAAATATTGCTGTGGGAACTGAGAACACTGCTGCGATAAACCAGGCTATAGCTACCAATATCTGATTACGTATTTCTGTAAAACGAAAAACAAATATAATGATACAAACATGTTTAATACTATGTCGTGTCCATAACATGAACATGGCGCATTTCTTGAATAATCATCGTCGGTATCCGATCCTTCTTCGATACACAACAATCGATCATTAAATGGTGGTTTTCGCAGGTTTCCTCCACCATAAAATCACGAGTCCCACAATACCCGGTGGCAAAAGACGAAAGATTTTAAAGATAAGCTATATTTAGTTACTTTCGTATTCTCTCGCTTGACACTGAGCGTACATGATGAAGATTATTCCAGTAACGTACCGTGAGCTATAAATTAGATATACACAGTTCCTGCTCCACTAGTGACACCAGTCGTAATAATCTAGTGACAGATCCGGATCTTTTCATAATATATGCGTGCTATTAACGCGATTTGGTTGATGATATATGTGTACAGTACACAAGCCATTCATTTGCATCTTTAAATATGTAATGTTGTTATAAATAGAAAATGCAATGATCTGTATTCAAGATATTTATAAGTAGTTATTTGTGCTATGAAGCAAATGAAAAATATTGTTTAATGTTCTTTAATTTTGTCTTTTTAAACTAATTTAAACCCACCACTTTATATTTAAGTACATGTACCATGCGAGTTAAATAAACAGTCATATATTTGTGTATAAAGAGTGTCGATTTTCTCTCAGACTCCTTCAACGATTTATCCATTGGATTTTGGAAAAGTTTCGACAGGAAATGACAACATATATTAAATATCCATTGTATGCGTCTTATGAAGACGGGAATATTGCCACATTTTGTCCATACTTACTACTAGTGGAAAAGCCTAATGGTCTAGCTATTGCGTCTAATCTATCGATGCTTAACGCGACAAGGACGAAGGTAGAACCATATGTTACAAGGCACTGTAAATAAAGTAAACATCATGGTTAGCAATGATGACGACCCACGCATTAGACTGTAACAACTACTTATACGTTAGAATGCCCTGTAAATAAGATTAACAGTTCACGGTCATAAATGTCCATTCGTTTGTTGGCCCACTAAATAAAATTAACATCATATAGTGGAAACAAAGCAATGAATGCACAGTAGATGGGGGATGATGTTTAACGCCGCTTTTAATAATATTTCAGTTATATTGTGGCGGTCAGTTTTATTGGTGGACAAAACCGGGGAAACCAGACAGAAAGAACAACAGATTAAATTAAACTGTAAATCAACTAAATGTCAGTAAAGTTTTCTAGGGATATTCAATATATCGGATATTTTCACACGATAAATGCCGGTCGATGTTGTTAAGGACAGAAAAAAGCTTTTATCAAAATCGATTAACCATTCACTGCACAGCACTGTACATGTTCATAATTACATATGCTAGAGCTGTAAAGCAGTATTTACAGTACTTACCCATAAATATCATTAAACACAACAATAAGTTCTGAAAAGTAATGTTTGTTAATTTGTTATAACAACTACTTAAGATCGTTATCAGCAGATAACGGAAACGCAATTACTAAATACAATGTGATATAACGATTTCAAATTGATACAGCGGATGTTATTGCATGTTAGAAACATGTTACACCCAGAGGTCGAGACACGTCTATTATGACAGATATTGAAAACATATTAGTTTATGTAATACTATAGATTATACATAGCTATATAATTGCTTTTAATATTTAATAGCTATTTGTAATTAAATATATTGAATAATTATATTATATATTTATGGAAAAACAACTTGTCGTATTACGAGAACAGGATGTAAATGATTTATGCTCTATTCAACACAGGAACAAATATCTATCAATCGCCATATGAAGATCTAGAGTTTAAAGATAAGAAAGGGATAATCAGAATTCGTTAATTTAAGAAGCGCACAAATACAAAAACGAAACGAAAAAGTGACAAAGATATAAACAAAATTCTACAAAACATTACAAATAAAAATAACGAGTTTAGTTTAGTTTAAACATATTTTATTTGCCAATTAAACAGACAAAATTGATTAGACACAAGTAAAACATACTTATGAAGTCTTCTCCAAATTACAATGTGTTACAGTAAAGAAGTACATAAAAGGCATGTATTATTATATGTAGCACTAATAACGAATCAATGATGATATTCACATTAACAAAAAATGGAGAGAAAAAATTAAGATGGATTCATATGATGTGCATGTTCAACCAATTCAATTCCAGTTATACGATAAGGAATCTCTTTGAACATTTAATATAATCAAAAACATATTTAAATATAATACAATTTTGTTCATAAGTTAAATTATCATTGCCACATGTCAGAAATTCAATGTCTACAGTGTAGCAAGTTGTAATTCTATTGATATTACCTATCAATGTAGTTCTGGCTTGTATGTATATAGGACATTCCAAAAGGAAATGTTTTAAATTTTCAAGGGCAGCTCCACATCGACAAGATGGGTCAGATACGATTCCAACTCGAAATAAATCAAAATTCAAAACCGAAGCTGAACTTGTAACGAGTAACTCGAACACCAATGAAAACCGTGGATGAACTTGGATGGTCCACATGTGGTCAGAAATGTATCAGAAGAAGAAATCTTTGAAGATACCAAAGGGGTAATCAAAAACAGTTAATTGAAGGACAGACAATACAATAGCCAAACGAAAAAGGACAAAAGGACAAACAACGATCTACAAAATACTACACATAAAACTAAAGATCGAGTAACACGAACCCCACTAAAAACCGTGGATGAACTCTGGTGCTCTGTATATGATCAGGAATGTCTCAGAAGAAGAAGTGTTTGAAGATACCAAAGGGGTAATCAAAAACAGTTAATTAAAGTACAGACAATACAATAGCCAAACGAGAAAGGACAAAAGGACAAACAACGATCTGCAAAATACTACACATAAAACTAAAGATCGAGTAACACGAACCCCACTAAAAACCGGGGGATAAACTCATGTGCTCCATGTCTGATCAGGAATGAATCATATTAAGAAATATGTGTAGGTACCAATGGGGTAATCAAAACCCGTTATTTTAAGAAACGTAGAAAAACAAAGGCCAGAAGAAAAAGTACAAAGAAACAACCAATGGTCCACAACACACTGCATAGAAAACTTAAGATTGAGCAACATGAGCAACACAGAAAAGAGAGAAACTTCGAAAGAGTAAGCAATTTCCTGCTCCACAAATAGCACCCGTCGTTAACCAACTAACCTATCTCTCTGAATCACGATGGGAAATGCCATGACATGTATGTTAAAAGGGAAGCATTATGACAAACATGGGACATGGATGTTCAATGCCACATTCGACAATATTTAAGAAAACAGGGTGATCCGGAGTAAATCATTCACCTGCATTCGTCACTGTGTAAATCGGTTTAGAGTGAAAATCGATCTTGCTTTACTAACTAGATGTAGCCAAAATCTAACTTATGAAGATAACTTTTTAATTTTTAAAGAAGTAACTGTTTTATTTTTAAAGAAGTTTACAAGTTTATTTGAAGATCTAAGCGACTCCTCATTGTATAAAGTTATCAATATATCCAACACGATCATCGTGTCGACACAAAACTGCCTTCCCCCCTTTTTCAATGTTTTTTTCTGTTCTCGTTTACATGTGTAATTGTTACTGGTATACTTTCATTATTGTGCATGCTCTTTTTCATATGTATATGTGTTATTATTATTATGTAATTCCAAGGAGAAGACTTCATAAGTTGGTCAAACTTGTGTCTTATCCTATTTGTCTCTATGAGCAAATACAATTGTTATAAACAAACTGACAAGCTTGATAACATTTTATTTTGCACTGAGTAAATTTCAAAGGTAAATATATCCAATAAACCAAGCCAGTACCTAAGCACTGACTGAATGGTGTATGATATCCCTCGGGAATTAATAGTCCACCAACACAGGTATTGACCCAGTTAAAATAATATCAACCTAAATATATTATTTAGTATGCACGGCGCGTTACTGGGATTACCTTCCTCGAATGGAAAGCCAAATGATTTAAAAGTTGGGTTTTTTTAAGTAGAACATAAAAGAGTGTTTTAAATAGACAGAAATCGAGTTTGTTCTGTTGTAAATATATAGCAATTTGTCAATTCTCAAATCACCCATGAAAGAACTGCTTTATTATCTAATCAGTTCCTGTAATTATCAGAGATGTTTTCAAATTAAAGGTTTTGTTTACATGTGTTCAGCGTCAGAAACGTTATTTTCACAGTTACTAACGCGGGGCACTCAATTTGGATTATTCTTTGATCAATGAGTTTGTGCAATAAAACATTTTTATTTTATTTTAGCGCTGTCTATTAAACTTCTGTGTAATGTTTGTTGTTTGTTCTTTTTGGACATTGAGTTGTCTGTCCTTCCTTTGCTTACTGATCCCGTTAACACATTTTTGTTAACGCTGTCTATTAAACTTCTGTGTAATGTTTGTTGTTTGGACATTGAGTTGTCTGTCCTTCCTTTGCTTACAGATCCCGTTTACCCCTTTTGTATCTTCAAACTTCCATTGCAATAAAACAATGCATTCCTCCCCATAAAACAGCTGATGAAGATGTTTCACAACTCCCATATGAGGATGCAAATAAGCACACCAATTAAAAATACTTAATTACTATTTACATAGTAGATTAGATAATAGTTTCTTTTATTTAAAGGGATATTAAAGCTCGTTTTATATTTTTTCAACTCGTGACGAAGGTTGTTTCTTTTCAATTTAATTGTAAAAACAGTCCAAAAATACTTGGCACGCCCATATAATCCCTAATATCGTTAAAATATCACTTAAAAGGGTCGAAATCAATTTTTGTCCAGGAAGCAAAAATTCAATTCAAAGCAAAGGCCGCAAGATATGACAGATTTATCAACGAATTATGTCACTTTTACAAAGTTTCATTGATAAAAACCGGGTTAATGTTTCATAAATATCATTTATTGAACCAAGTTTTCATGATATACATAAGATTACCAAAATGAGCTTTAATACCCCTTTAAAAGAGAAAAACATCAGAATTTAAACATGTATGTTTGATGTATTTTATAACGAGAAACTAACAATATGTTTGAATATTTATTTTGATTTACCTGTGAAAATTTGACAATTTTGCAGAGTACTTCTCCTCCGTAAAAATGTCCTGCCAATCGCCATAAGAGATCAGGCATAAGACTAACAAATCCGACTAACAAATCTGAAGACAAATAGAAAGATAATATGTGATGTAAGAAATAATATGACAACAAGGAAACAACATACATTATATTGTAAATACTAAAATATGCTTAAGTGGTCCATTATAGAGATTCCACTTTCATCCTGAAAAATATACATGAATCCCTTATTTCATTATGAGGATAGGTTTTGGCCAACAAAATTAGTCTAACCCGCCACTTTTCTTTTTATTGAAGAGCTTGTGCCAAGTCAGGAAAGTGAGCGGTCGTGCATTTGTGTGTTCGGGATATCGATTTTTTCCCTTTCCACGATTCTTCTATTGGAATTTGGAACTTTTCCGACAATGTGACATTTTAATGGTTGCTCATGTTATTCTTGTAAATTACATTGTGCACGACCATTGTAAATATTTGTATTCAAATAGAGCACCGTCGTTATGCATGCATAATTGGATATCTAAATTTGGTTAGTGTTAGAGTTATGGTGTTTGACGCCACTTTCAGTTATATTGTGGCGGTCTGTTTTATTGGTGGAAGAAACAGGAGTACCCTGGAAGACACACCAATCTGCTGCAGGGCACTGACAAAGCTTATCACATAATGTTGTATCGAGCACAGCTCGCCATGTGCAGGATTCGATATCACAAATGTAGTGTTCACAGATCCGCTTCATGACACCAAAATATATTATTTGGTAGATACAATATCAGTCTGCAGGTGTCTACGTCATTATACCAATGCTATATCACACCATAAAAGATAGATCACTTGTGTTAACGTTGTGATTGTTGCTCAATATGGAAATTAATAAACCTATGAAAGAAGTTTTTAATTAATCTACATGAAAACATCACGAAACGCAAATAAAAATAATGTCACACCTACGCTTAGATGATACTAGAGAGAATTGCAAATAAGTTGTAAATAATAAACACTAAGGAATACCGAAGTGGCAATCAAGAATGGACAATCCAGAGAAACTGGCAACACTTGGCACACAAGACACAGGACGTGTGTGTTCAATCAAATATTGAATATATTTGACAATTATATATGTTGAAATGTGCAGTCAGTGCATATCACCACTAAAATTGTGAGTTCGAACCCCCTTCGAAACGACATTATGTGATACAATTTATTCTGGAATAGCTACAGGTCGGGTACTCCGGTTTCCTCCACCAATAAAACTGACCCCCACGATATAACTGAAATGCTTTTGAAAGTGGCGTCAAGCACCATAATCCTAAGCATATATGTTGAAATTAAATCAATGAAAATAAGTCTTCTTTCTCACATCAAAATAATGAGAATTCCTGTTGTTTTATTAAATAATGAATGTTGCTGATTTCAATTCATATTTGAACAATAATGATATATTTAAGAATGTGTTGTTATTGATTTATGATTTCAGAGAAATATAGTTCATAGAAAATGATTGAAACTTGTCTATAAATGTAAGAGAGTATTAATCTATGAAATATTCGTCAGGATTGACGAGATTTTGCTTAAAGGCATTTTCAGAATGTGATTTATTTGTCTGAAATCTTTATATGGTTTTAAACAACAGTGATTTAAGACATATGCAATGATCTTTATAGAGAATAGTCTCATTCATATTCCTTAAGTTACGCTAAAAGGAATAATATGGAAGAATAGCTATACGGATAATCAGGATGGTACATTTGTATACAATCTGGCAATGTCATTGAAAGATGTTGAGTTTTTCAGAACTTAATACTGTAACAATAGCTTAAAAATAAAAAACAAAAATATCACATTGTCAGAACAGTTCCAAATATAATAGAAAAATTGTAGAAGCAGAGTAAGAATCGATATCTCTGTCACTCATTAACATGAATTGATTTGATTTGATTTTTGGTGTTTAACGCCACTTTCAACAATATTTCAGCTATATCATGACGACCAGTTTTAGTGGTGGAGGAAGCCGTAGTTCCCGGAAAGAACCACCGACCATGGACAAGCAACTGGTAAGCTTTATCACTTGCGGCTGCGAGTCGAGTGCACCTTTTTTGTAATTTACAAAGGCGGGCGCGAACCCATGCCGTATTGGTGATAGACCTGTATGAGTTGTGAGATCCAACGACCTAAATCATTCAGCCCCCGTTCATGCACTTACCTTTTCTTACTGTTGCCCAACATCAATCAGGTACAAGAGAAGCTACATTTTGGTCAGTGACCGTATATAACTAAATTTATTGGCTCAACTGAATTTGACTGCCAGTACAGGACAAATTACATGTACATATGTTATAAATCCATAACATCAGAAGACACGTACTTACTTGTAAGGTCGATTCAAACCCGTTGCTACACAATCATACGCGATAACTTTGCCAGTGACTTGCGGCAGACCGGCGATTCCTTCATATATTCCGATTTCCACCATTAATAAAACTAGCCACCAAAATATTATTGACATATGGCTGATGATAAATGTTAGAGAAAACCGAAGGGGAAATCAAGAATGGAGAATCCAGAGAAACCGGTAACATTGGGTACGCAAGACACAAGACGATGGAAGACATATCAAAAACCCAACACACCATATACTGAACACCACTCTACACAAATAACGTAAATAAGACATGAACCCTCCTACAAACGACGAATCGAACATCGTTTTCATACGGAAATCTTGAAGTTAAGCATCCATATCATAAGTCTAACCCACATGTACTACACCAGATGAATGTCCTTGATTTCCTATTTTCAAAAATCTTCCGCTTAAGTGATTTTCTAAAAACAAAATTTCAAAAAAAGTTTTTTTAAGAGAGATGACACCAGAAACAATCCCGCTTCATGGTGAGGTATACTCGATACAATGTTATGTCATAAACGTTGTTAATGACTGGCGGCAGGTCAGTGGTTTTCTCCGGGTAATCCGATTTCCTCCACCAATAAACCTCACCGACACGATATAGATGAACTATTAATGAAAGCGGTGTTAAACACTATACCCTTAAGGTCCCCCCCAAACCAAGATCAGAGGCAAATCTTTAATACAAACTCAATTTAATCAATCGAGGCATATTATGTTCATTTTGTCGTTATTGAATATTAATTTCTTACCTGCGATTGCTAAGTGCATAATGAAGAATGTCATTCTGGATCTGTTCTTAGCTACAGCAACAGCTACCAGAACAATTGAATTGCCTATAACTGTCACTATCAGTAAAAACGCTAGGAATGCCAACTGTTCTTCCTGAAAAACAAATGGAGTAGAACATGCAATACTAATAATGTAATTATTATAAAACTAAGGTTTTCCTCACTCAGGCATAGGTTACCTTACCTTTGGTTATCCTTTGGTTTTATTGCTCCCATTAATGTAAATTAGTTGGCTTTTCAATCTTTCGATTTTGGGGGTACCTGATGAAGGTTATTCCAGAAACGTACTAAACCAGATATTATTTTCTCAATCAATGGTAGATTTATTAATGATTTGGCTTATTTGTCATTGATTCGTTGATTATTTTGCACGGAGCAGTATTTCAGGATGAGAAAACCGTTCAACAATATATAAGCACTATAAAATGTTGAATAGATCGACCAATCGGAAAGACCGTTGATTGCCACGCGAAAAGAATGGAGCAGTGACAACAAATTAGTGTTTTCCAACGGCTATTATACGAATGCTCTTTTTTTTTGGAAATCTAATAAAAAGGTATTTCAAGTGCAGGGATTATAGCATTATCCAGACACTCTATACACAATGGTCCACGATCAATCTGTCAGTATTATCTCCTTTACACTCTTCCTCATCGAGAGGACACTTCATATCCGTCACATAGGGATGCGCTGATCACCTCTGTGGATTTGAGCCCTGAAAACTGTCACCAGTACTCAGTGGAATGTTGTTCCTTCCTGTCTCAGTAATAACACTAATAGTAACACAGTATGACTTGACGTAAGTATGCATTATAGAAAATCAAATTAAAACTCAGTTAAGATAATGTTTTATATCTCTCATTAACTGCGAGGTATACAATGATAGGTTTAACTCTTACATCATATTAAGGTATTATCTAGTACGCGATTTGAAAACATGGTGGCTTTTAGGAATGCATAAAAGATATAGTCTATAAGATATTTTAAGTCTATGAGAGATTTTATCATGTGTAACAATATTAATGTTAAAGAAATTATTTTGAGCGACAGCGAGGGATACAATAAAGCTAAAAAGATGTTACTTATTTTGAAATGTCACACGAACAATGAATTTCATGAATTATGTTGATTACAATAAGAATAATTCAACTAAACTTCATGTTTACAATCTTTTTTTTTATATAGACTAACAAAATACCCAGAGTTGAAAGTAAGACACTGACATGTTATTTGGTGGCATTCAGATTTCAACTACTTAAAGAAGTCAAGTTAAATGTAAAAACAATTACAAAAATAAATCAGTACCATGGAAACATGTATGTGATAATATTAACATCGATCTGAGTAAAACAAAACTCCACGGAATGATGACAATTTATAAAAGTTTAAATTACTATTATTAAGAATTGCTTACGCTTTCGCAAGCACATGTTTTCACCGTGGTTTTTGGTAGGTCCGTGAGGTTCATCTATTTAGTTGTGGTAGGTCCGTGAGGTTCATCTATTTAGTTGTGCACATGTTTTCACCGTGGTTTTTGGTAGGTCCGTGAGGTTCATCTATTTAGTTGTGCACATGTTTTCACCGTGGTTTTTGGTAGGTCCGTGAGGTTCATCTATTTAGTTGTGCACATGTTTTCACCGTGGTTTTTGGTAGGTCCGTGAGGTTCATCTATTTAGTTGTGCACATGTTTTCACCGTGGTTTTTGGTAGGTCCGTGAGGTTCATCTATTTAGTTGTGCACATGTTTTCACCGTGGTTTTTGGTAGGTCCGTGAGGTTCATCTATTTAGTTGTGCACATGTTTTCACCGTGGTTTTTGGTAGGTCCGTGAGGTTCATCTATTTAGTTGTCTTTGTTGTGTTTTGTTATGGCTTTTTGGTTTGATCTTTGTTTATTTGTTTGCTTGTTTGTTTGTTTTTGTACTATGTTTTGTTTTCCTAATGTTGTCAGTGCCCTTGAGTAGTCCATTCTTGATTGTCCCTTTGGGTTTCTCTAACGTTTACTTTGTAATGTGTATATAAAGAAACACAATCTTTTGTCTTGCCTTTTTGTTTTGATCTTTGTTTATATGTTTGTGTTTTTGTGTACTATGTTTTGTTTTCCTAATGTTGTCAGTGCCCTTGAGTAGTCCATTCTTGATTGTCCCTTCGGGTTTCTCTAACGTTTACTTTGTAATGTGTACATAAAGAAACAAAATGAACGTTCTGATGTGTGTATGCACCTCGATCCTTTACATATAATATGAAATTACTAAGGAATTATGCCAATAGCTTGACCGATAATACGCATGTGCGAAGTAAAATGCATCGGGAATTAGATGTTTTATATCATCTATTATTTGGCTTTTCAATCCCCAGTTTATGAGCGTAGCTGATGAAGGTTATTCTAGAAACGCGACATGTACACTAAAACCGCTTACCAATCCGGAGTCTACCCCACAGTTTTTTAGTTGGTTTCGTGTAGATTTCTGCATAGTGTTTTCTTATATCATTGCTTGTCCTTTTAGCCATTTTATTGCCTGTCCTTCGATTTACGAGAACCCAGGTGGCTCAGTGAGTTATTTAGTTAGATTACATAACAACTCATACAAGCCTATCACTAATACGGCGTGGGTTCGCGCCGGACTTTGTAAATTACAAATAGGGTGCACTCGACTCACAGCCGCAAGTGATAAAGTTTACAAGTTGCTTGCCCAGGGTCGGTGGTTCTCTCTGGGTACTCCGGCTTCTCCCACCACTAAAACTGGTCGCCATCATATAGCTGAAATATTGCTGAAAGTGGCGGCGGTAAAACACAAAACAATCAATCAACCTTCGATTGACGGTTTCTGAATATCACTTTGATATCATCAAGCTTTTCTCAAATTACATATCTTGACAGTTTATCAACTATGTATCCACCAATAAAACCTTTATGTATTTCATCGTGCTGTCAGCTTGATTGTTATCGCATGTGGAATATGTAAGATGTACAATCTAGACATTCATTGATCTATGTATTAAACAAATGCATCTATTTTCAAACAAACCTATTACTCCTGTAAAATTGTCTAATCAGAGATAAATCTTTGGTAATAAACGTCTAACTGTTGTGTAATTATCTACACATCGTAGACAGCGTTCATTTGTCATTCTTTAAACTTCTATTAACAAGAAGTATTGATGGACGAAACAAAATTTTGGGGGCAAACATAAATTGATCACCGATATTTTGTATTGGACTATATTTTGAAATGTTTTCTGTTAGACGGAATTGAAGAACTATTTTATTAAGGAATTAATCACAAGATAATATGATACAACCACTATTATCTGATTGAGGCAGATACTAAATAATATTGCATATGATAACGTAGGTGTCATGGTGATAAAATGCATTGTGAATAAAGTTCGCTGCTCATCCGGTTATATGTAATGATTGGCAGTTTACATGTTTTACTTGCATGACAACCGCATCATTTAGCTAAAAGGAGAGGTCTGAACCCATAAAACTTGTTTAACCCCCACAGTTCATCTCCCCTTTTTAGTGGGATTCGCGTTGCCCAATCTTTATCTTTCTGTAAAGTGAACTTAGATATCGAAATTATTGCGTAAATCAGTTAATAAAACGTAGATAAACAATTTACTGCTCACAACGCGTTTCTAGAATAACCTTCATCATGTACGCTCAAAATCGAAAGATTGGAAAGCCAAATAATATAAAAAAGTTTTGCAAGCAAGCAAACCAAAGGGCCTAATTAGGATCGCCAAAATCGGTTAGGGTCACCTATGCCTGAGGGAGGAGAACCTTAGTTTTAATAATACTTTCATCATTTAGAAACTGGAAATTCCAATAACACATATATCTATTAAATCATGTCAGTACCGAAACACTGACTCCTGGGCGAATTTTAACTCGATGTCACCTATGCCTTGAGTCAAATCAATACCCCTAACCCACATTCATGTGTATATGTATATGACTGCTCATTTTCTTGGATTTGTACAGGCACTTCAATCAAATGTGGCAGCGATAAACTAGTTTCATGCACCTACACCTCCTCTTTTAGTGAAATGATTACGATATAAAGATAACATTGTAATAATATCTTACTAGATAATAAAAAGAAAACAAAACGTAGAACTCTTCTTTAGTGGCCACGATGTGTTTCTCGAATGCCCTTAATAAGGAACGCTCGAAGTCTAAAGATTGGAAAGCAAAATTATACGCTCCCGAAGAGAACGTTAATGGTAGAAGTATGCACAGGTACTATGACACTTAGAAATGATCAACAATATGGCTGTCAAACCGGAAACAATTTAAAATAAAAATCACGTGACCTAAGCCGGAACTCTAGTCGATTTTTTTTTCAAATAAAAATGAAACAATGTTCGGTAGTGGATACGAAAACTTCATGTGTTTGGAGTTTTAGGTGATGTTATTATTAAGCTTGATATTTTGTAAACAGGAAGAAATATTACTGTTCTTCGAGGGCGTTTCAGGTTGCACCTGCCTCATATTAAAGTAGCATTACAAAACACTTAGCGATACCATTACAACAATATTGTAAGGCTGCATTGCGAACAAATGGATGTTATTTCTTTGAAAATTGAATTATAGCTACATATTAATAAATAATTGGACCATTTAACCTTGGAAAGTAGATGTTACTTCTAATCAAATCAAAGCTTTTTAATTGATTCTGAGAATGAAATAGAAGATGTGTCGGTGTCATTCCAAATAGACAAACAGGAAAACGTTGATAACAAATTGACATGTGATATTGCAGTTCTACTGACAGACTCAGTTGTAGTCCGCCATATTACATCCGATCAACCCGGATGTTGTTGAAACTTAACAGGAAGTACAACATTGCATTGTTTACCTACGCTAGTCTAGTCCCATGACTCAGCAATACAATACACCATCTGGTTGTTTTTAATCATTACCAGTATGCTCCCAATATTAAGACTGTATTGCAGACATGTTTGCAGAAGAGTTTGAGGATACCAAATGGGGTCATCAGAATTCGTAAATCGACGGACAGACAACACAATGGCCAAAAGAAGAGTTTGAAGATACCAAAGGGGTCATAAGAATCCGTCAATCAAAGGATAGACAACACAATGGCCAAAAGAAGAGTTTGAAGATATCAAAGGGGCCATAAGAATCCGTCAATCAAAGGATAGACAACACAATGGCCAAAAGAAGAGTTTGAAGATACCAAAGGGGTTATCAGAATCCATCAATCGAAGGACAGACAACACAATGGCCAAAAGAAGAGATTGAAGATATCAAAGGGGCCATAAGAGTCCGTCAATCAAAGGATAGACAACACAATGGCCAAAAGAAGAGTTTGAAGATATCAAAGGGGTCATAAGAATCCGTCAATCAAAGGATAGACAACACAATGGCCAAAAGAAGAGTTTGAAGATACCAAAGGGGTCATCAGAATCCGTAAATCCAAGGACAGACAATACGGTGGTCAAAGGAAAAGAGGGCAAAATGACAAGCAACGATCTACAAAAAATACATGCAAAACTAAAGATCGAGTAACACGAACCCCACTAAAAACCGGGGGGTGAATTCAGGTTCTCCGGAAGGGTATAAATATAAAGATAGCAATCGGGTAATCAGGAGCCGTCAATCAAAGAAGGCCAGACAACACAATAACCAAAAGAACACAGGCACAAAAATGATCTACTTAATACTATACAGAAAATTAATTGAGTAACACGAGCGCCATTAAAAACTGGGGTTGACCTCAGGTGCTCCGGAAGGGTAGGCAGTTCCTATTCCACTAGAGGAAACCGTCGTGTTATAACCGTTACTGTAATTGTGATATGTAAATCGTGTTTGGTACCAATATGCGTAAGAAAACAAATGGAACATGTACCGCCTATAAAACAAGTAAGAAAAAACACGAACCAAACATCATTTCTCCCCGGAAATCTTTACATAAAAAGTCTTAGTTGATATATATTAACAATATCACTGTATTAAATAATGAATATGTTTGTTCATTAGATAACTGTTAAGTGTAAATTATTTTGACGACCGTATGGAGAACTATTTTTTTTAAACATAATTACATGAAATTCTGTTTTTCGTTCAATCTATCAAACAAATACCGAAGATAGCAAAGGAATACTCAGAAGACGTAGATCGATGGAGAGACATCACAATGGTCACACATGTCACACGATTTTACATATGATATTTAGATTGAACTGCTTAGATCAAATATCTGACATAATAACATCATGTTACATGTTTGATATTATAAAATTACAATGGTGGCCTTATTGCCGAATATTTTTAATAAAGAAAAGGATTTACAAATAATTGCATTTTTCATCTTTGTGTCTTGGTTGTAATCTATTATACAGCAATAACAAACAAACAAAAATAGATTTATGGAGAACAGTGGATAACAAAAACAATTAGTCTGATAAAATCTTAATAGTGGAACAGATCTTAAAGCTTACACGAGTATCGTCACACAAAGGCATACACAAATCTTACAGCTTACGCGAGTACCGTTACACAAAGACATAAACATTCTGCTGTCACTCACGTTGACACGTCATATACCGTAAACTGTCAACCTTACATGATCGATATGACATTTTGCTAATCGAATCTGAAGCCTTAGATAATACGTGATACCACTTAATTGAAAATTATACCAATTCCATAGAGTCAGTATATAATAAAATGACCGGACATATGTTTTATCTTATTAAGCGTTCTTTGTTACGAGTACCAGCGATATATGCATATTAACTTATCAAATTAAATAACAGGTTCAAGCAGATATGAATATTTATCAGGAATAATGTCTGTCCATCTTTGATTTACGGATTCTGAATATCCCTTCGGTATCATTAAACTCTTCTTGCATAGAATTAAACGTTATTTATCATAGGTACCAACGATATATGGATATTGAGTTATCTAATTAAAAAACAAGTTCCGACGGATACGAATATTTATCATGAATTCGTTACTGTGAATTGTCTGTCCTTCTTCGATGTACGGTTTTTGATTACATCTTTGAACTTTTCTTCTTGTTATACTATGTGAAAGTATTGTATAATAGTGATGTCGATAGATAAATGTTCCACTTAGAAATATAATTGAACAACTAAACGCCCCCACCCCTTTTCCCACCCCAAACGAAAAATGGGGGGGGGAGAGAACATCAATAACAAATCGCATCTTTCTATTCACCATTAAAACGTCTAAGCTGACGCCGCTTCATGATAATAGTTCAAGCACTGTTTTTTTTATTTATTTTTTTTTTTTTTATCTCAAATCTTAAAGTGGTGCGAACGTTCCAGTTTATTGGATGTGCAAAGAGCAACATACAGCATTTCCGCAATTCTATACAGCTGTTTATTGTTGATATAATCGGATGACATTAGATAATTTGAATTGAATGCTTAGTGTCTAGAATCAAATATCTGCTGACTAAAGGCCTATTTACACGATATGCTTTTGCATATATGTTTCGAACATTGGAGTTATGCACTGCATATATGCTAGCAGACGATTTAGAACCTGCTCTAAAACCGTCTGCTAAGGATCGAGTAACTAAGATGCTAATTAGTTGAAAGCAGATGTAGAAAACATACCGTGTAAACGTAGCGTCTGCTTTGCATATATGCAAAAGCAGATCGTGTAAATAGGCCTTATGGCAATTTACTGTATAAAATTCAATATTCTTTGTAAACGTAGGTACAGTTTATAATTTGTGAACGGAAATGCCACTTTCGGTATTGTTTTAGCTATATCTCGGGCACACACTCTAGTGATCGCGAGAACCTCATAGCTAAAATATTAGAGAGCCAAAAAAATAATTTTATACCATTATCATAACATATCTATCTAACAGAACTTATTTTATCCACACAGCTCCCAATGAGAACATGACATGGACTTTTGTGATTCATGTACCATCGCTAAAGCATTTACGTTGTAAGCTAAACTTCCGCACATGGCGAGGTGCACTCGATACAGCCTTGGGTGACTTTCAGCGGGTTGTTGGTTTGCTTTTGGCTATCCGATTTTCGACGGCATTAAAAATGACTGCCACGTTATATTGTCGAAAGTGTCGTTAAACACCTATGTCAAGTCGTTCGATATAATGCAATTATTATGAAAACTAAGATTATCCTATACCAATCTTACATGAAGTAACCCTAGTCGATTTTGGTTATCCAGTTTAGGTCCTTCGGCTTTCTTACTCCACTTTTCTTTTTCTTTTTTTTTTGTGTTTAAGGCCACTTTCAACAATATTTCAGCTATATCATGGCGACCAGTTTTAGTGGTGGAGGAAGCCGGAGATAACCACCGACCATGGGCAAGCAACTGGTAAACTTTATCACTTGCGGCTGCGAGTCGATTGCATTCTCTTTTGTAATTTACAAAGCCAGGCGCGAAACCACGCCGTATTGGTGATAGGCTTTCCACTTTTAGGTAATTATTTCGCTCTCAAATCTTTTGACATTGGGTGTATTCTAGAAACGCATCATGTCATCTAAATTAGATATCTGTGCTTGTATTAGTACAAGCATAAGTAGCACTTTATTTAATCTTATAGATATTGCAAACATTATTGGTCAAGAAGTGACTCTCAGTTCATAAGGAAGGTGTAATTTCATTAAGATAATAAATCAGATTTGTTCCGCCATTACACTAATATTAATATTATATTAATGGTTCTGATGATAAGTGTACAATTAGTAAGACTTCCGGGATCATCACCCCCTCAAAAACATTGCTATTACACTTTTATCCCGAACAGGACAATAATTATCTAGAAATTGCTGCAATATATGTAATCGATCGGATGAATACTGTGTAAAGACAACGGAACGAAAACAATAACAATAGCTAGGAGAAACAAGTCTTAAGAATGATCATTAGAATTAACGTGTCTTAGCATAGAACACATGGCAATTTCCTTTCTTGGATGATACAGTTGATAATAAGCCGTCTGACCTTGTGAGCAGTTAATTAGCATGTCACGATAGTGTGATGAGTTTATTGTGGCATATAAGCTTTGCAAATAACAAAAAATATAATATATTTAACATACAACAATCCTCACAAATTTTACTCGCATACAAAACACTTGTATAACCGGATAATTTCACTAAGATATGGGAGCTGTGAGCCTATAAATCTAGATTAACCCTTTTTTTACATTTTATTTTATGACCAATAAAATCTGGAAAAAGACAAGACAGGAAATTGGGAAAGAAAGATCCTGTCTTTGATTTGGTTTCGTCATAAGTCATGTGCTGGATCCAGAATTATCTCATAAAAACCAAATGACAAGTGCCTTCCATGATAGCGTAATGCCATCCTTAATAAACGTCATGTAGCATGACTAACTTTGTGTTGATGTCTATCGATGTCAATATTTATTTCATGCAATGACAAATATGAAGTGTATATATCGGTTAAACATCAAATATAATTATTCACGATCTTGGGTGAAGTCAGATCTGTCCGATGCAGAATGATATATCTTTGGAGATTACTACAAATGCAGTAATATATATAGCACTTTGATAACATTGAATGTTAAATGCATGTTTTTCCGGTCGAGTACCCAAACGGTCAGAGCGAGAGAGTCAGAGGCTCAAATGCCTGATGTTTATTGCCGGTCACTTCTTTTGATATCTGGATCTGGTACTGGATATTTATTGTAAGAACATCGCTGATATTGTCTTTCAATGAAATTCAATTGCCTTTATAGTGATCGGTATATTGGTAAAGGTAAATACGCGTGTAGTACGGGGTTCATCAATACAACACTATGTAACTGACAAACAGTATCACATGATGTTATATCGAGTACACCTTGCCATGAACCCCGTTTATGGCGAGGTGTACTCGATAGAACATGATGTAATAAAGTTTGTCAATGACTTGCGACAAATCGGTAGTTTTTTCCGGGTACTGTGGTTCATTCCTCCAATAAAACTAACAGCCGCGATATAACTGAAATATTGTTGAAAGTGGCGTTAAGCACCATAGACTAAACCAAACCTACAAAAGATATGCACATGTATTACCATGACTACCGTAAGAAGAGTTTGAAGATACGAAATGAGTAATCGTAATACGTAAATTACCGAAGGACAGACAAGACAATGGCCACAAGAAAAATAACAAAATAACAAAGTACGATCTACAAAGCATTACACAGAAAACTGAAGATCGAGTACCGGTAAACCGTACTCCACTAAAACCGGAAGTGAGTTTAGTAAATAAACCGATATGAGATTCACAAAATCTATTGATTTCCACTCTATATTGTAGAAAATGTCATCGTTTGTTCATTGTTCCATTATTTTTATAGAAATTATACTTATTAACAATTAATATATAGAATCGTGGAATTCTAATTTCCGTACAACAAAAGTTGAATTAAAATAACGTCATTGATTAATATTTGATTGCTAACAGCATTCAACCTCAATCAACCTCATCTATTTTTGAAAAAGTCCAAGAATACATCGGTTTCTGAAATGACGAATTACCAGGGTTGTTTTCAATTTTAGATTTTCATAGCACATTGTATTAATATAGTACGATATTGAATACGTGGGTGATTTATTAGTGCTTGACGTCAAAAGAACAATTTATACGCTAAATCTAGAGGACAAAAGAAAAGAAAACCTTTCTTTGTGAAATTAATACCACATCAACACATTAATATAGTTAGTTATGAAGACAACTGTCACCAGATAGACATGTCGCTGCTTTTGAAGAACGTATCATATCTTATCCTGTGTCTTGCTTTCCCTATGCTGCCGGTGTCTCTGTATTGTCAATTCTTGATTGTCCCTTCGGTTTTCTCTAACGTTCATTTGAATCGGCCAATAAATTCTGGGATGTGATATGCGGTATTATTACCAGGTAAAACGATATTCGGTTCATCTGTTCTCCCATTTTTTTTTCGAATATTGGTGTTCAACACGATTTACCTACAAGATGCTTGTCTTTTAATTATACCGCGACGCTGGAGCAGGATCTCGCCTACCCCTCCGGAGAACATGGATTGACACCGGATTTGGTATTGCTCGAGCTTTAGTTTTCTATGTATTGTTTTAAAGATCATTGTTTATCCTTTTTTCCTCTTTTTTTTCTTTTGACCATTGTGTTGTCTGTTCTTCCTCTATTTATGGCTTCTGATTACCTCCCTTTGGTATCTGTAAGATGTTCTTGTAAATGTTGCATGACATACCCTGTCTAGACCCAGAATAGTATAAAATGTTTAAAATGTTCAAACACGTCAAAAAATAATTAAAATGCATCAATCATTGTAAATATAAAAATCATATTGACTCGTAACATGCATGTTAATAATTAGATAATATAGATACACCGTCACGCTAACGTGATATTTGAAGTTTTATGCTTCATAAAAAAAATATGAGAAAAGATTTATGAGGTGTTGAGAACAACCAATCTCAATTAAATATAAAATGTTATAGTTATTCTACTTAATTTCCAGATATTGTATATTTTTGCAGTAGATTGATATTGGCATTAAAAATTTGTGAATAATGTTATATATAAAATCTTTGAGTTATCAGTAACGATACCCACACAAATGTTAGGATTAAAGACAACTATGACAATAATTTAAATAGATTGTTAATCATTAAAGGGAACCCGTCATATCACAAACAGCAATCAAAGATTACGAGATAGATAAAATTAATGTTGTTTATAAATCTGGTTTTATTTTTCCTTCCTCTTGTTTTTACTACAGCCACTTCCTTATTACCGTCGTTTCAGGTCGAGTCTTACCTCATAGTTCATGATAATTGTGCCATGTAAGTATATAAAAGAGCCGATACAGGATATCAAAATTGTATTACCGCATCTTCAATTTTTTTTTTAATTGGGGTTTAGTGCTTGCATATTATTTAGGTGATTTTATAACCTCTCATCCTTATGTAACACACTTTTTGGGTAGGGGTAGGAGGGAGTTATTGTATATCAATTTCTATTCGTACGATTTCACACTTTTTATATCAAACTTAGCAAAGAGAATATAGGGAAAAGAGGATATTTAAGCAAGAATTTTAATTTGTCCTGATAGGAGACCAAATATTGTTATTCCTAAAAGATTTCAGTCATATACAAAAAAAAAATATTTAACATTTTTAAAAATGCTTTACGCATATTGTATACGTGCCCACGTTAAGTTCGAAATTCTAGATATTAGTACAATCGTTGTGGAATATCTAGGTCAAAGATGACGACGGATATGTTCCACTTGTCGTAATCATCACCTGGTTTGTAACTAGATTAACACGAAGGGTGTCACTAGTGGAGCAGGAACTGTTTACCCTTCTGTAGCTCCTGATTTCACCCCCGGTTTGTAGTGGGGTTCGTGTTACTCGATCTTTAGTTGTATGTGTATGTATTGTAGATAGTTGTTTGTCCCATTGTCCTTTTTCTTTTGGCCATTGTATTGTCTGTTCTTCAATACTAGTATACGGATTCAGCTTACCCTTTTGGTATCTTCTACCTCTTCTTAGAAAAGTTTAAATATACCAAGCGTGTAATCAGAATCCGTAATTAGAAGGATAGATATTACAATGGCAAAACAAAAATGTCAAAATGACAAATAATGATCTACAGAACACTACATAGAAAACTAAAGATTGACCAACACGAACCCCACTCAATACCGGAGTTTAGCCCATTTTAGTAAGTTAAATGCGAAACAGAAGTATTGTGTGCCTCGCTTGTTTTATTTTTGACTGGACAATGAGCTTTCTAACTCCTACGTTAAGCTACCATGGGCTGCTTATGTCACTGAAAAAAACCCATGTGATTTGAATAAAATGTATGTTGGTAAAAAGAATGGGGTTGAACTCGCATGACCCGGAAGGATAAGCAGTTGCTGCTGCACTAGTGGCTTCCGTCATTTTACACTAGTTACAAAAGCAGTGATAAGTCATGAATGAGGAAAGAACTAGATGGTAGTTTCTGCTTCTCGGCCAGACAAGCAGCATTAAGTAATAAGGGCAAAGACTGATTGGTTCAGATGTGTCTGAGTGGAGCGAAATGACTACCTACGGACTATTGTTTTAGTATGCTAGCAAAACACAACTCCAACTAAGCGTGTTAGTCTTGTACAAAAGAGATATATCTCCATGGTAGCTAAACATTTATCTTTTGGCTTTGAATAACAATCACTCACTCCCAAATATACGTTGCAACCTTATTTCACACTGAAATGCTTAAAACGTAGGATTATTTTTAATACACGCCCTTCTCCAAAATTTATAGAACAGTGTTCAATTGATTGATTGGTGTTTAACGCAAACGTTAGCAATATTAGCAATATCGTGGGGTGAATAAGTGATTAACGATGTTTTTTTAAAACGAGAGGACTTCGCCCTTCGATGAGAGATGACTGAGAAACGTCCTCGAGTTTTAAAAAAAAACATCTTTAATTATTTTATCGCTATTTTGTATTCATAATTAAATAATTTTTGTTGAGATACTGACATATTTTTAAACACAATTACTATTTTATATCGTTAATCACTTATTATCAAGGATTTGGTAATGCGACGTCATTAAGTTATAACGTCATATTAGAAAACAACAATAATACTACGTACGTGCGTCCTTGACAACGCTTAGTTACTGGCGATAATTTTCCATCTCACTCTACTAGCGTGAGATGGGAAATTCTCACTTTTGAGATAGACCAGTTCCTATTTTTAGCGATGTGAGATTGTCTTATCTTGCACTAGTGCAAGACAAAAAAATCACGTGCGTTTTACCGGCAAATACATGCTGTACAGTTTATGTCAACTGCCCCCAGTTCTCCATGCTTCACCAATAAAACCACGATTCTATTACATAAGTATTTTTAAATTAATGTATGTATACTATTCTGCTAGCTAATAATTTAACTTTATTTCATATCAGTTCTCAATTCCACTTTTTCATTGGTGTAGACATGGTCATGTGTCATGCATTAATCTGCGTTAAAGAAATCTACCAGTCATTAACATGATAATGCCCGCGGGCATTATCATGTTAATGACCGCTCGACGTTTTAGAGTTGCGTCCCCTTTTTAAAACGCAACGGAGATCGTGCAGTTGTCAATGTACCAAAATGAGCAAAACTATTTATAAAGTCTTATTTCCTTCAATGAAATAAAAATAATAGTTACTTATGTATAGGGCATTATCGTGATTTATAGACTGCCCTTGGGACAGTAGTATTGACTTCAACACTGATAATGCCCTCGCCTGCGGCTCAGGCATTATCAATGTTTCTGTCAATACTACTGTCCCTTGGGCAGTCAATAAATCACGATAATGCCCTATACATAAGTAACTATTATATAAATCGTGCACCTTTCATGTTTCACGGTGTATGACTTTCAAGTCAATGTTTGTTTACTTTGAGTAAATAATAGAGTGCTCTCCCTTGTTAGTAACTAACGTACCTCCCTTTGACTAAATTCAAATATTTTTTCACAGCCACAGGTGTAGTGTTGAGTTACATTTATCATATACTGTATAAGTGGTTATTTTCGCGTGGGGGTAATTTTCGCTACTTTCGCGTTGAAGACAGATACGCGAAAATAACCCCCACGCGAAAGGTTTTCGGATTTAAGATTGATCGTGACAACACGATTGTTAGTCGAGACACTCGTGAGTAAAACTATTACCTTCCCTGACATAGCTGATGGTATATACTAAGCAAGCGCATGGAAAATAACCGTTGATTTAATATAAATATCAAATATGTGAAGTAAATTTAACTCAATGTACAAAAGACAGAAAAGTAAGAAAGTAAATATTGTCAACAGGATATAAAATAAACTGACATGCGCGTTATTTATTTGTCCGTGAGGTTCAGCACGGGATGCCCACAGCCTTAAATGCCCGTGTGATAAATTCATGGTCTCTTTCAAGGGTTTCGTGACACTTTATTAGCCATTTAGCATGAAGAGGTTTTATAACGAAGGTTCGTAGATCGATGTCTGCTGTACGTTCACATATGTCATCATTATCCTTTTTGTTTGAATGCTCAAACCTGAAAATTAATTAAGACAGTTATTAAAACTGTCAATTTATCCCTAAGGTAACGCTCATTAGAATTATCAGGTGTCAAAAGGTTTAATAGTTTAATCATGATCGATTATTATTTTTTTTTAATTAATTTATGGTCGATTGGCTTGGATCAAAACAAAATGTCAGTTTTGTGTTCAAAATAATGTATTTGAAAATATATTCTAATCATACCTGTTTGATCCCAGTTAATTGAACAAGAATGTTGATAAACTTTTACATCCACAAAGGTGTAATAACAAACTTTTATTTAAATGATTGAAAAGTGTTCACATTCTCGATGACGATATACCAAGTATTAGCCTGGGGGAATCAATAAAATTTATTATTATACCTCAGTATATACTTTCTTAAAGCTTTTTTAAAGAAATAAAAATGCTATTGTTTCACATTTTTAACACTGAAACTATTGATCGGTCAATAGTTTTTAAGACTATTGACTGCCGCTGAACTGGTACTGGCAATTTAAAAAAAACATGTTTATTGTTGATATTTTTTCTTAATATTACTATTAAGAACTTCTATTTGTGTCTTTTTAATAGCCATATTTTCTCAGATTTCCTAGATTGTCTTTGGTATAATAAAACACTTATTGACTGGCTATTCGGACAATAGCAAGTTTATTGTCACCCTCAACACCAACTATTTCCCTCCGCTTCCCGTCGAGAAATAGTTGGTGTCCCGGGGGACAATAAACTTGCTATTGTCCTCATAGCCAGTAAATAGGTGTATAATGTTACCGTGTTTAACGTACAGAAATGTGCTCCACAGATTACGGAGCAATAAACTGGGACAAAACAACGACAGATAATTCTTTTTCTTTACTTCCACAAACGCGAAAATCGCAGAATTTTTTATCCTGCATTACAGCTTTCGCAAAATTAAACCCCACGCGAACAGTTTGAATAAAAAAAATCGCAAAATTAACCCCCCCGCGATAATAACCACTTATACAGTATTTATTAAATACATTGTATTTTATTATGAAATACATTTAAAATACTGCCAAGACACGGATGCATATGAATAACTTGACTATTTACTTCAGCAATGGAAACAAAATTTGCGGGAAAACGCTCGATCGGGAATGTAAACAAAACAATTAGGTAACAGCTGATAAAAGTGAGAAATAAAATCAAACACCGGCAAAAAGTGCAAGACAGTGAAATCTCCGACAGCTTCGGGTAAAATTTCAATCGTTCGCTGACTCCGCGAGCCTCGTCAGCGAACGATTGTAATCTTACCCTCGGGTGTCGGAGATTTCCCTGTCTTCCACTTTTGCCGGTGTTAGATTCTATATTTCTCAGATAGCAAGATCAAAGGAAAATACAGCAAAATAGCGATAACAAATTTTATTATTAAGTTTAGACACCTACAAGATCCTTAGAAATTAAACGTAGAACACATTTGTATATAAAGCAATTGGATTAACCGTTCGTACCAAATGACATCTAATAGTACTTAAGATCATACATCACCAAAGATGTTTTACAGATAATAGTCTCTAAGTCTAATCTTTGTTTATATGGTAGACGCCATTTTCATTATTTCGATGCATCAACTGGGTTGTAAAATAGAGCAGGTGGAGTGAAAATAAACTAGTGCAATTTATCTTTGAGGCACATTTGACTTCATATATAATATGAGTTATTTAAAATCATATACAAATGTGGTATTAGACATAAAATAAATTGGAACACTTGGAAATTGAATGGTTTTTGTCTAATGGATAACTCTATCATGCTAAGAAATTTAAATCATCTCATATCTCCTTACAGTAAGATTAAACAACAGACTATTATTAATTTGTACATCTAATGTTATTTTACTTTAACAACTATCATCTGAGATGTGTCAAAATGTTTTGTTTTATTCCTGTATAGCAAACAGTCTAGATAGTGTAATTGTCAAAGTAGTTTCCCTGTGTGACAGATTGTGGATTCACATTTTGGATGTATGATTCCAAAGACTACACAAATCGACAGTTGTGCATTAAGAATGGAGAACATTCACCCCTTTTCCCATCAGGTGGCGTCACTGTGCCAACGGTGGTTACGCAAACGTTTGTTTTCAGATAAACGCTTGTAACCAATGTAATCAAATGGCAATATCATTACCTACATGGTGTCCTTGATCTGAAAACGTTACGTAATATGACGGTGTGCACGGCATATAGAAACTAGAAAGGACGGAAGTGATCATAACATATTTTAATATGGTATCTCCTATACCCTTTTGCTAGTTTATTTCACATTGACCGGTAACAATCATAGGACCCAATGGCAATGTCAACGTAAAATTACACACGTGTGTTGTTTTTTGTTTTTGTTTTTGTTTTTGTTTTTGTTTTTGTTTTTGTTTTTTGTTTTTTGTTTTTTGTTTTTTACTTCATTTGGGTCTAATGCATATTTGCACACGCGTTTTTCAGACTTAATTGATCCA
The DNA here is from genome assembly GCA_002080005.1 of Gigantidas platifrons. NCBI lineage: Eukaryota > Metazoa > Mollusca > Bivalvia > Mytilida > Modiolidae > Gigantidas > Gigantidas platifrons. The sequence goes on along the minus strand of MJUT01058908.1, from coordinate 44,629 downwards.
GGTTGAAAATTATACATATGTTTTTTTCACACTGTATATGGTCTAACCAGGTAAAATTGCATACTCGCTTTTGCATCAAATGTTTGAAGATCATCCTCACTGAAGCGCAAGGACAGGCAAATGCAATACAGTGACCAAAAGAAAAAGGACAATCATTG
>MJUT01058908.1:32139-44178 GCA_002080005.1 Gigantidas platifrons | reverse complement strand
TTGATTTTTGGTGTTTAACGCAATATTTCAGCTATATCATGGCGACAAGTTTCAGTGGTGGAAGAAGCCGGAGTACCCGGAGAGAACCACCGACCATGGGCAAGCAACTGGTAAACTTTATCACTTGCGGCTGTGAGTCGAGTGCACCCTTTTTTATAATTTACAAAGCCAGCACGAACCCACGCCGTATTGGTGATAGGCTTGTATTCGTTGTTAGATCCAACGACCTAACTCAATGAGCCACCCGGGCTCCGTATTATATAATACGTGTCCGGTTTTCAAGAAACCTTATGCAAGAAACTTCAACATTTTAATTATTGCTCCTGATCCGCGGATTTCTCCAAAAAGATTGATTCCTTACAAAGTAAACCTTCAAAGAGATAAAGTTGCATTTTAATGCCTGGTGCTTTAACCATTCATATAATTTTTTCTAGCACCGTATGTAGCGCTATCGTGTAATTTAATAAACACCGTCCAAATATATCTTGTATTTAGTGTAGAGGTTGGTAAATAGCTTGTATTACCGTTGAAATGAAACTGTACACTTCTTGTTTCATGACGGTCAGTTTTTTTGCTAGAGGAAACCGGAGTTCCCTGATAAAAAAAACCCCACCGACCTGCCGAAAGTCACTGACAAAAGAAATCACATTAGTATTATTACCAATTAATAATAATCAAGTGACTGTTGATGAAAAATAAAATCCACATAATGTTACTGTTCATGAAAAAAAAATCAACATTATCTATAATACGACCCAGGTATTCACGTTTTATTTTTTTCCCATATCTTCAGAATGTTTAATTTGATGCCTTTATTTGAATGACTTGAGAGAAAGCTGAAATCGTAAAATGTTTAATTTTGAATTTTTCAATTTTCGCGAACAGTTTATTGTTAAGAATCGCAAAATTAACACCCTTAAAAAATCCGCTTAAATAGTAGTTTAATAAATGTAGATATTTATGTTTCAGACAGAATATGTTTTAACATCATGTTGGGAGTCAGTGGGTACAGTGTTGCATACGGCAATTTTTCAACTATATCACGACGAGACCACTTTACATTTCAACATGAAGATGAGGTCCCAGCACGATTATTATTTGTTTTAAGTATTTATATCTAAAAACGGATATAGATGTACATAATTTTCTATGATCTTAAAGACAAGCCACCTTTATTGGAATCCGACACTGTGTACATAAAATTCGCCAAGAATACATTGTTTTAATTGATTGAGATTCTAACCATTGATAAACGTTTATTTACCATGAAAATATAAAATCGCGATACAACAAAACTAGGAAACCAACACGAAAATCATTTATAAAGGGAAATACAAAGAATGTGAACCAATATCAAACTTTGTTTACAACGTACATTTACATGTATACATGTGTATTTAATTGTACTAGTAACTAATTACCTCATTCTAGTTATTGTACGTATACTATGCGTATTTCCCAAGTACAAAATTATTGAAAATATTAATTTTTGCTCATGGAGGACAAAAGAAAATAAATATAAGAATGTAATTTTATTTCATATTCGCATTCACAGTTAGTAATAGGTGTCCGTGACCCAGATATGATTGCAACGTTGTCCTCAGTCTTATTTCAACGTGATGACGTGGTCACTTTACATAGGTTACAAACGTCTGTGCGAAAATAAAACGCTCAGATAACCACCGTTAGTCCTCGAGCGACACCTGTTGGGTAAATTTGGGTGAATGTTCCCCATTAGGAACAAAGACTGACTGGCTTACACGGCATCGGGATCATGTGTACCTTGGTGGCATTATGCCTTTCTACCAACATATACTTGAGTGGCCTTAAACGGAAAAGGTTATGCATTTATGGACATGATGGTGGGAACGATTTTAAGTTCGTCTTTACCTCTAGTTATTTGTAGGAGGGCTCATTTCTTATTGTGTGTTTGTGTGGGTATAGTGGTGTCCAACACATATTGCTTTGTGTTTTTTGGTTTGTTTGGTTTGCCTTCTACTTGTGTTTTTGCTTTGCTTGTCCAATGTTGATAGTGTCTATGAATTGTCCATACTTCAATGCCTCTTCGGTTTTCTCTGACGTGTACTTAGTATAATACAAAGTAGGCATCATCATCATCATCATCATCTCATTAAAAGAGCATATTTCTCTACATGATATAGAATACACATTATTTACAAATTCATTAGCCATTACGTAAGTTACATTTTCTTGTAATTAATGAAGCTTAATTATAATTGTTTCTAATTTCATCCAATGATGTCAGTTTCTGCTGTATTGTATTTATACCCTCTATCTTCTTCAGCTGTCGGCCTTTAAAACTAGCTTAACCCCGTCACTATGTATTAAAGGTGCCTGTATCAAACCAGGAAAGTGAGCAGGGATGTATATGTGTTAGATGTATAATTGTTGTTTTTTCTTCAACAATCTTGTCGATTATATTTTGGAAATGTTCTGACGGCGTGATCTATTTTGTTTCTAATATGTTTACTCAAAATCACTTATCACCCAAGATGTTTAACAGTTAATGTTTTCCTCTTCTAAATCTTGTATATATCATAGACGACTTTCAGCTTTTCATATTAATTCGAAACATCAATTTAGTTATAAAATAAGCCAATTATGATAGGTTTTTTGAAAATAAATGAGTTTTAAAAGTGCAATGTATGTTTGATTAACAGTTGGCTTCATATTATATAATATGAGTTATTTATAATTATATAATAAATGGGAAAACTGGAATTTAAATGGTTTTTGTCTAATCCATAGATTAATATTGAGATAAAATGAAATCAACTTGTATTTGTTTACAATAAACCAGAACACCAGTCTACTATATGTACCTTTGAACATTTTCTTTTTCTTTCATTTAATATAATGTTTGGCATGCTCATCTTAGTACGATAGATAATGGGCTCGATCACCAGTCGTATTATTAAAACATAGAGATATAATTTAGTGCACACAACGAGTATCTGGAATAACCTTCACCGATGCAAATCGTATGGTGTTTGTATTTACAACTACCTGTGCAATCAGTGCATATCACCACTAAAACAGTGAGTTCAAACCCCATTCATGGCGAGGTGTATTCGATACAACATTGTGTGATAATCTTTGTCAGTGACTTGCGACAGGTCGGTGGTTTTCTCCGGATATTCCGGTTTCCTCCATCAATAAAATTGACCGCCACCAAATAACTGAAATATTGCTGAAAGTGGCGTTAAACACCATAAACCTTTAAAACCTCAAATTAAATATTGTTGCAAATATGTCAGGGTCATCTAATTAACATTGAAATGTCTTCTTTATTTTCTCAATTTCTTTAAGAAATCGTACGTTCTTTTTACACAATTCGGTTAAAAAATGTACATACTGATTAGCTTATTTTATATACAATACCAGAATTAATCGCTTTTGAACAGAGTAGAAATTAGCCGGCCATAATCCAATAAGAGAATAATTTGTATAAAGTGGATTTTGTTCTGTATGATGCTGATAAGAAATGATATATGGCGATAAACACTTTAGACATGACTTATGTGTCATTGTACGGCCTCCATATGATGAACCTTGTTAAGTTATATTCCACACATTCCGATCACTACATTAACGCTAACGCTAAAATTCAAACTCAATGAAACACGTTAACCGAAAAAAAACCACAACCAAACCGCGCAATGCATCATGGGATGTTTACATCGAATAGACAAAAAGTAGTATAGGTTTAGTGGTACCAAATGGATACAATATTCTTCAAATCATCCCGTTCACGAATTTTATTTTCCAATTTAATAAATATGAAATTCCTTGTCTTTTAATGAAAATACAGGTATCTGAAATTCGTTAAATGGTTAAGGAACAAAGCGTGTATATGCAGTCTTTGTGTAAAAGTCAAGATTCATGCATAGCAACAAAGAAACCCGGTCATATTCTTATATTTGTTTCGGACAGGTAAACTATAAAAAATGGAAAATTGATTTATCAATGAAAAATAACAAAACATGAGAAAACTATCAAACCTAATTACTGTCCAATGTTTTGGAGATTGAATTTGATTTAAGTTCCGGTAAAGTCAAGTCAAACATCTCTATAAACATGACAAATCCGCGACGCATCCGAACATTTATTCGGACAGATGAACTATTAAAAGTAGAAATGGATTTTCCTATGAAAAATAACAAATCTTGATACAACTCTCATTCCTAATTACAGTCCAATGCTTTGAAGATTAAATGTGATTTTAGTTCCGTTAAAGACAAACGTCTTTGTAAGCACGACAAAACCGCGTCACATCTGAATTTGTATTCGGACAGGTAAATGCATGTTAAGTTGAAAATTAATTTATCTATGACAAATTTCAAAACATGAGAAAATTCTCACTGCTAATTACAGACAAAATTTTAAGAGCTGTACTTTGACTGTCGTTCCGTTTTTGTTCTCGTATACGCCTTGATTTTACAATCAAAGATGGTATGACGTCCATTGCACGAAAAAATGGCGACACATTCGACTTTGTATTCGGACGGGTAAACTCTAAGTAGAAATTTTATTTATTTATGAAAATTTCAAAACATGAGAAAACTCTCACTGCTAATTACAGACAAAATTGTAAGAGCTGTACTCTGACTGTAGTTCCGTTCTTCCGCTCATATACGCCTTGATTTTACAATCTAGGATGCTATGACATCAATTGCCAATCCTCATAATATTGAAGAAAAAGACAATCAATGTTTATAATTATGTTGGACCTATTTTTCCTCATTAAACCGTTATTACTAGGCTTGACAGTGCGTTCTTTGAACTTTCTCTATCGAATCTTGAAAAAATGAACTAACTATGCAACTCAGTTATAATTGTTAGTTTTATATTAATAAACAGTTCTACACTCGACGTCATTTCGATCGCATCCACCCCCGCTTTAGCTATGAAGGAAAACCACAGAGAAGTTATACCACATCCAAAGGGATCAAAAATCCACTATTGAGCAGCATTGGATCGTTATTTTCCCCTAATATTGTCAGAAAAGGTTCGATTTTATTTAATTTCCCGCGGGTGTACTCGACACAACATTATGTGATAAAGTTTGTCAGTGATTTGCGACAGGTCCGTGGTTTTCTCATGGTAATCCGGTTTCCTCCACCAATGCAACTGACCGCCACAATATAACTGAAATATTGTTGAAAGTGGCGTTAAACACCATAAACCATACACCAAACGTTATTTAATTTTCCTCTTTTTCTGTAATCTTCGAAATAGGCTAAACTCGATGTAACAATTCTAAAATTATATGTTTATATTCATGCCACACATTGGTAGGCTTATGATAAAGGCTTCTCAAAAAGCACACCATGCGCACTACTTTGGAGATATATGCATTTTTCATTACCACTGGGCGATACTTCAGGTGGTCGATTATTAGTTGCCGAGGGTGTCATCCGCCCAGCAATTATTTCGGTACAGAAATGTTTTTAATCATTTGTTGTTGTTTTTTTTTATTTACGATCCCTAAATTATGTAATCATGTTTTAATATATTGTTCTCCTTCCTGGACTCGCAGCCACAAGTGATAAAATTTACCAGTTGCTTTCCCAGGGTCAGTGGTTCTCCTCCGGGTACTTCTGCTTCCTCCACCACTAAAACTGGTCACCATGATATAGCTGAAATATTGCTGAAAGTGGTGTTAAGCACCAAAATTCATATTCCCTCAGGCATAGGTGATTTTCACTATCCTAATTACTGTCTTTGGGTTTGTCTTTCCCTAAAATGCAAATCATTTGGCTTACCTATCTTTTGACTCTTAGCCTACCTAATACATGCTATTAGAGAAACATGTCGCGCTAGACTGGATATCTATGTTTTAATACTATGAGTGGGCCGATATCAGTCACAGAGAGTAACATCCTGCCCACTACCCAGTGTTTCGTTCAGACATAGGCGACCTATGGCCATTTTTTGATTATCGTATTCAGAGTATTTGCATTCTGCGCTTTTACTGATGTTTTGTTGTTTTTCATTTTTGTTTTCTTTGTTGTGTTGTGTTTTGTTTGTTTTGTTTTTGTTTTTGTTTTTGTTTTTTTTTCTGTTTTGTTTTGTTTTGTTTTGCTTTTTTTTTCGCTCCCAAAGACTTTTAAAAAAATGGCTTTGAACGTACCTGGTGAATGATATTCTAAGAAACGCATCGTGGGCACCTAATTTGATTTCAAAGCTGTTATCACCGAACATGACATATTAATTGGCAGGATGATATTTATTATGAACCATCGTGCAATAACCCCTCCCTTTATTAGCAAGGTAAATGACAACATAAAAGTACATGACATCACAGTGCGCTTGTGATTTAGAATTAAATTGCAAACTTTTGGTTTATCTTAAAAAGTCTTAGATATACACAACACAGTTTGTATTGTTTGTCTGTCTCTTTACGGCTTCTCATTACCCGTTTGGTATCTTCAATTTTTTTCAATTATATTAGAATTATTTTTTTCTATTTGGCGAGAAACCTATAAGAGATGTTGAGTAAATTTCGGCTTTCTTTCTATCTCATACACAATTATCTTTATCAGCTACGACGATGTGTTGATCTATTTTTTAAATGAATATACCAAAATTGAATTTTGTCTTGTTAACCGACATTTTGACAACTTATGGAATGTCTGACCTATGCAATAGCGTGACAGAACACTGTAGATTTTAAGGGGTTGTTAAGTGCCAGACTTTTAACTATTTATCAGAATTGAAGTGGGTCATTAAGACGAATTAAGCCAAATTACAGATAACAAAGATTACAGAGTACTGGTCGATAATTCAACCAATAACAACAAAACAAACCTTTCCAGGGGCGGATTCGGGGGAGGGGGCGCACCCGGCGCACCCCCCCCTAAAATTGGAAAAAATATGATTTTTTTGCGTAAAATCGTGATTTTTCACACGAAATACCCCAAACATTTTTGTATAACTAATCGTAGATTTTGAATATCAAAATAAGACCACGAGTGACCGAAGTACGCTTCAGGATTAAACGAGTGGGCGGAACTTGTTCCGTCCACGAGTTTAATCGTTAATGCGTATTCGGTCACGAGTGGTCTTATTTTGATATTCAAAATGTATGATTTAGCTATACTGTTTATTATATAGACTTTCACAATTTCTTATATATTATTTTTTTTATTTGTATATTTGATTGCACGCGTGTGAATCTACTAGCAATGATACTACAGGGTTCAGTTGGAAGGATCTGCCATCTTGAAAATGTGAAATACTATTTTTCATATTTACAACAATGTACAAAAATAATTAAAATGCTTACCTTGAAAGCTTATTTTAGTTAAATTAAATGACAATTGAAGCGTATACGAAGCCAAATAGCGTCTAATCTTTACGTTTCAAACTGCAAGTCTTCATATGACGTCAATGACGTCATCTTGGTTATATGCCAAAGTCATCAATAACATTTCGCGGATTTTTTTCAGCTTACAATCGTATGTGTAAATTCACCGTTGAACAACCAACAAGGGACGTAACCACCACACTTATAGTTTTTCAAAAGTAGTTCTGGCGGGAAAAAACTGATATTTCACATGTGAAATACCGGAATTTATTTCACGGATAAATCACCATAATTCACACTTATCTATGTAATAAGACACATTTTGTCACTCTGACGCAACGCAACAAACAAACTAACAGTTCAATATCGGCTGGACACATTTTGCCACTCTTACTCTAAGCAACAAACAAACAAACAAACCAAGTAATTCGGTTACATAATGCAGATATCATACTATGTTGATGCTTTGTGCAAGACGGAGATGGTGCATGTTGTTAATAATTAAAATAATTAATTAGTCTTGTTTATAGGTATCGTGGTACATGGATACATTTAATTATACCACTGAATGAATAAGCACGTTTATCATTCTGAAGCTAAGCAAGAAAAACTAATGAAAAAAAAACCCGAACAATTAAACCAAGCTAGTAAATTTAATTAACACAGATATAGTACCATGCTGATGTTTTGAGATTTGTGCACGATGGAGACGGTGCATATGTTATTAATTATTAACGTAATTAATTATCTTTGTTTGTGAGTATCGTGGTACAGAGTTACATTTAATTTTGGTACGTGTAGTTGCGTAAGTTTAAAGGAACCGATAGCATCAAACTTATAAAATATTTAAGTTTTATCTGTAATTTGGACCTTTTTATTTTGATACATGTGAATCTGATACTGGAAATAACCTGTCAGTGTGACATTAATTACGTTATTGCGCGACAGATAAAAACAATAACGTCAGTTTTGAAGATATCGCCATGCAATATCAGGAGTATCACAACGTCTCATAGCAGTCGCTGTAAATACGTGCAAAGAAAGTAATAATATCAGCCTCGACCTTCAAGACTGTCGTTACTATTGTTGTAGGGTTAGGGGTATGGCGTTTAGCGACAGTTTCAACTATGTATCAATTATTTCATGGTGGTCTGTTTTATTGTCAGAGGAAACAGGAATACCCAAAGAAAACCGCCGACATGCCGCAAGTCACATCATGTATCGAGTACACCTCGTCTGAGCGGGATTCGACCTCGAAAATTTAGTGGCGATAGGCAATTAGCATAAATATATATTATATCCGTCATACACAAATACTTTTTTCAAAACGTTCAATACTGTTTTACTGCACTTTTGAATACGCAAATTATTTTTTATGAAATGTATGTGTATTCACTGTTGCACAACAAGGGACGTAACCACCACACTTAAAGTTTTGCAAAAGTAGTTCCGGCATGAAAAAACTGATATTTCACATGTGAAATACCGGGATTTATTTCACGGATAAATCACCATAATTCACACCTATCTATATAATAAACAGTATAGCTAAATCATACATTTTGAATATCAAAATAAGACCACTCATGACCGAATACGCATTAACGATTAAACTCGTGGACGGAACAAGTTCCGCCCACTCGTTTAATCCTTATGCGTACTTCGGTCACTCGTGGTCTTATTTTGATATTCAAAATCTACGATTAGTTATACTATATTTACTCATTCTGGAGTGGTTTGTCTATTTGTTGCTTAGCGTCAGAGTGGCAAAATGTGTTCTGCTGATTCTGGACTGGTTTCGTTGTTTGTTGCCTAGTGTGAGAGTGGCAACATGTGTCTTATGCATTCTGGATTAGTTTGTTGTCTAGCGTCAGAGTGACACAATTTGCCTTGCTCATTCTCGACTGGTTTTCCTGTTTGTTGCTTTGCGTCAGAATGGCAAAATGTGTCTACCTCATTCTGGATTGATTTGTGATCTTGTTGTTTAGCGTCAGAGTGGCAAAATGTTTGTTTGTTTGTTTCCTAGCGTCAAAGTGGTCAAATGTATCTTACTCATTCTGAACTGGTTTGTTTATCTGTTGTTTGGCATCAGAGTGGCAAAACGTGTATTACTCATTATGAACTGGTTTGTTTTATTGTTGTCTAGCGTCAGAGAGACAAAATGTGCGTTACTCAATATCGACTGGTTTGTTTTATTATTGCCTTGCGTCAGAGAGACAAAATGTGTCGTATTCATTCTGGACTGGTTTGTTTGTTTGTTGCTTAGCGTCATAGTGGTAAACGTGTCTTGATCATTCTTTTTGTTGCTTGGCTTCAGAGTAGCAAAATGTGTTTTGCTCATTCTGGATGAGAAACAAAATATAGAAGGTAATAGAAATGAGAAACGAATGGGCTCTCCTGTACAACGACTGGTGACTAATTGGAAAACTAAGGATAATTTGAATGTCCGTAGCAACTACGCTTACTCGTTTTCGAATCCTACAAAACAGTTATGTTATGATCAGGGAGCGTTGTACACATCAAATACGTTAACCATTTAGGTCAGGTTTTACGCTTTATGACAATGAGTAACACCTATCCGTTCGTCCACCCGTGACATCGAAGGGTATATCTGTGTGTTGAGTATAGGGCATCTTCAACCAGCAAACTTGCATGAATTTGTACCCCCATTGCTTGGTTGACATATAATAACGTTATGCATAATAACTGGCTTTGGGTTATATTGAAGAAAAGAAAACCACCAACATACATTGGTGGCGTCGTTGCAGAGATCGTATTGCAGTTTTCTGCAAACTCTCAAGTGTAGATACACAAAGGATGTAAATAACCAGCGACACGGAATTATTATATTCATTGTGCAATAGCATTAGCCTTATCAAAGCCCAAACACGATTCTCTATGTCTATACTAATTTTGCTGCTGCACCATATTACTTTGAATCTATTTCATTAGTTGATATGATACGTTTGGCAGTTTGATGTATTAAGGTTGGTAATTAGATTCACGCCTGTGTAAAGCTAGCGCAGATACAATTTTATGTAATTAATTGTGTCAGTAACTAGCTGAGAAACCGTAAGTCTTGTGGCTTTTTTGGTTGTAGTAATACGGATGCTTCCCGTTAAGCAATGCATGAAGGAACCTTAACATCAGTCGCACGATTGATTGTTATTTGAGCTGTATAACATTTGGGTTTCGATGGTATTTTCTTGACGTAGAATAGTTTGACCTCTAGTTGTTTGTAGGGGAACGCATATCTTATTTGGGTTTGTTCGCGTACAGTGGTCTCCATCACATATTGTAATGTGTTTTTCATGGTCTTGTGTAACCTGTGTTGCCAGTTTCTCTTGATTGTTCCTTTTGATTGCCCATTCGGTATTCTCTAGCGTTTATTTGAATTTAGAATTGAATGCATTCTTTTGAAGTTTCATTGGGGTATGAAAGCGTTGACCGAAGTACATTTTCAATCAAGCGCGGTAGCACTTCATGTTGAAAATGTGCTTCGATCGACGCTTTCATACCCCAATGAAACTTCAAAAGAATGCATTCAATTCTTATAATTATATTTAAATCACACAAGTTCGGGTTTGAGTTTCATTGGGATGTGAAACATCTCTTTTATAATCATGTGACCACTTCATAACCAATCATATTGTAACATTTCAATGAAAAACGGAAGTAATGTAATTATTAATTGTGTAATAGTAGATTGCATTTATTACATGTGATAAAAGATACAGTCTACTCCATAAAGTATTAGAGCAAGATTGACAATCGACAGTATTTAGTACAAGAACAATATGGGTGTAAATGAACACGAGGGACTATTCAGCCTTACATTTAGAAACATATTAAAGAAACAGCGCTTTTATTGTTGCTGTACATTTCAGTCATAGTAGGGTCTGTTAAATACATACATCATTAGACAGCATAATTTCACCTTTCGGAAAGTTGAGAATGTTCCCCATAAAAAGCCTGTACTAAGATAGGAAGATGGACGGACCTGTATATGAATATAAAGGGTATGGATTTGGTCTCTTTGTACAATGTTTCGATTGGATTCTGAAACTCTCTTATCATTGTAGTATGTTTGATGTTCACTTTATTAGTTTATAACCAACTGTTGACAGTAAAATTTATTTTAGTTTAATACCAAGTAGTACAACATCTGACGATAGTCTATATCATAGTTTACATTTTGTAAGTTTTAATCATATTTCCCATTGGCTGTGCATATCTATTCTTGCACGTTACAGTATAATAATTAATATTTGTGCTAATTACCACCTGGTTCTTCTTGACAAGTAAGATATTACATCTTCTGATGATTTGGTATTTCTTGTCTTCTTTGAATGTAAAGTGGTACTTTAGTACTAATTAAGTCATTTCTTTGTTAAGATAATTAGAACGGTTTGTGTGAACATCCTTGTAATTTGTTATTACAAAAACTAGTGAATTACTCAGTTTTATAAAATATATTGTAATAAAATAATGAAATGAACCTAATTCATTGACATTAATAAACGCAAAATACTATAAATTCGGAAATTATTGCGTTCATTTTTTATTGCGATCTTCGAATATTTGCACAAATTGCGATTTTTATAATTGCAAAGCATGACGTCCTCTAGTATAAATGGATACTTATGATTCCGAAATGCTAGTTTAATTATTGCGATTTCACATCAGTCGCATTTTTCGCAATAATAAAA
>MJUT01058908.1:2404-12919 GCA_002080005.1 Gigantidas platifrons | reverse complement strand
TGAGGATTTGATGTTACATAATAAAGTTTAATGTTTATAAGTTTGTTGATATCTGTTCGTTTTAATTTACGCAACTACAAGTGCTATAATTGAATGTGTCCATGTACCACGATACTTATAAACAAGACTAATTAATTATTTTAATTATTAACAACATGCACCATCTCCGTCTTGCAAAAAGCATCAACATAAGTACGATATCTGCATTATGTAACCGAATTAGTTGGTTTGTTTGTTTGTTTGTTGCTTAGAGTAAGAGTGGCAAAATGTGTCCAGCCGATATTGAACTGTTAGTTTGTTTGTTGCGTTGCGTCAGAGTGACAAATTGTATCTTATTATACAGATAAGTGTGAATTATGGCGATTTATCCGTGAAATAAATTCCGGTATTTCACATGTGAAATATCAGTTTTTCCCACCGGAACTACTTTTGAAAAACTATAAGTGTGGTGGTTACGTCCCTTGTTGGTTGTGCAACGGTGAATTTACACATACGATTGGAAGCTGAAAAAATTCCGCGAAATGTTATTGATGACTTTGGCACATAACCAAGATAACGTCATTGACGTCATATGAAGACTTCCAGTTTGAAACGTAAAGATTAGACGCTATTTGGCTTCGTATACGCTTCAATTGTGATTTAATTTAACTAAAATAAGCTTTCAAGGTAAGCAATTTAATTATTTTTGTACATTGTTGTAAATATGAAAAATAGGATTTCACATTTTCAAGATGGCAGATCCTTCCAACTGAACCCTGTAGTATCATTGCTCGTTGATTCACACGCGTGCAATCAAATATACAAATTAAAAAAATAATGTATAAGAAATTTGGAAAGTCTATATAATAAACAGTATAGCTAATTCATACATTTTGAATATCAAAATAAGACCACTCGTGACCGAATACGCATTAACGATTAAACTCGTGGACGGAACAAGTTCCGCCCACTCGTTTTATCCTTATGCGTACTTCGATCACTCGTGGTCTTATTTTGATATTCAAAATCTACGATTAGTTATACTATATTTACTCATTCTGGAGTGGTTTGTCTATTTGTTGCTTAACGTCAGAGTGGCAAAATGTGTCTTGCTGATTCTGGACTGGTTTCGTTGTTTGTTGCCTAGTGTGAGAGTGGCAACATGTGTCTTATTCATTCTGGATTAGTTTGTTGTCTAGCGTCAGAGTGACACAATTTGCCTTGCTCATTCTCGACTGGTTTGCCTGTTTGTTGCTTTGCGTCAGAATGGCAAAATGTGTCTACCTCATTCTGGATTGATTTGTGATCTTGTTGTTTAGCGTCGGTGTGGCAAAATGTTTGTTTGTTTGTTTCCTAGCGTCAAAGTGGTAAAATTTATCTTACTCATTCTGAACTGGTTTGTTTATCTGTTGTTTGGCATCAGAGTGGCAAAACGTGTATTAATCATTATGAACTGGTTTGTTTTATTGTTGTCTAGCGTCAGAGAGGCAAAATGTGCGTTACTGATTATCGACTGGTTTGTTTTGTTATTGCCTAGCGTCAGAGAGACAAAATGTGTCGTATTCATTCTGGACTGGTGTGTTTGTTTGTTGCTTAGCGTCATAGTGGTAAATGTGTCTTGATCATTCTTTTTGTTGATTGGTTTCAGAGTAGCAAAATGTGTTTTGCTCATTCTGGATGAGAAAAAAAATATAGAAGGTAATAGAAATGAGAAACGAATGGGCTCTCCTGTACAACGACTGGTGACTAATTGGAAAACTAAGGATAATTTGAATGTCCGTTGCAACTACGCTTACTCGTTTTCGAATCCTACAAAACAGTTATGGTATGATCAGGGAGCGTTGTACACATCAAATACGTTAACCATTTAGGTCAGGATTTACGCTTTATGACAATGAGTAACGCCTATCCGTTCGTCCACCCGTGAAATCGAAGGATATATATGTGTGTTGAGTATAGGGCATCTTCAACCAGCAAACTTGCATGAATTTGTACCCCCATTGCTTGGTTGACATAAAATAACGTTATGCATAATAACTGGCTTTGGGTTATATTGAAGAAAAGAAAACCACCAACATACATTGGTGGCGTCGTTGCAGAGATCGTATTGCTGTTTTCTGCAAACTCTCAAGTGTAGATACACAAAGGATGTAAATAGCCAGCGACACGGAATTATTATATTCATTGTGCAATAGCATTAGCCTTATCAAAGCCCAAACACGATTCTCTATGTCTATACTAAATTTGGTGCTGCACCATATTACTTTGAATCTATTTCATTAGTTGATATGATACGTTTGGTAGTTTGATGTATTAAGGTTGGTAATTAGATTCACGCCTGTGTAAAGCTAGCGCAGGTACAATTTTATGTAATTAATTGTGTCAGTAACTAGCTGAGAAACCGTAAGTCTTGTGGCTTTTTTGGTTGTAGTAATACGGATGCTTCCCGTTAAGCAATGCATGAAGGAACATTAACATCAGTCGCACGATTGATTGTTATTTGAGCTGTATAACATTTGGGTTTCGGTGGTATTTTCTTGACGTAGAATAGTTTTACCTCTAGTTGTTTGTAGGGGAACGCACATCTTATTTGGGTTTGTTCGCGTACAGTGGTNAAAAGAATGCATTCAATTCTTATAATTATATTTAAATCACACAAGTTCGGGTTTGAGTTTCATTGGGATGTGAAACATCTCTTTTATAATCATGTGACCACTTCATAACCAATCATATTGTAACATTTCAATGAAAAACGGAAGTAATGTAATTATTAATTGTGTAATAGTAGATTACATTTATTACATGAGATAAAAGATACAGTCTACTCCATAAAGTATGAGAGCAAGATTGACAATCGACAGTATTTAGTACAAGAACAATATGGGTGTAAATGAACACGAGGGACTATTCAGCCTTACATTTAGAAACACATTAAAGAAACAGCGCTTTTATTGTTGTTGTACATTTCAGTCATAGTAGGGTCTGTTAAATACATACATCATTAGACAGCATAATTTCACATTTCGGAAAGTTGAGAATGTTCCCCATAAAAAGCCTGTACTAAGATAGGAAGATGAACGGACCTGTATATGAATATAAAGGGTATGGATTTGGTCTCTTTGTACAATGTTTCGATTGGATTCTGAAACTCTCTTGTCATTGTAGTATGTTTGATGTTCACTTTATTAGTTTATAACCAACTGTTGGCAGTAAAATTTATTTTAGTTTAATACCACGTAGTAAAACATCTAACGATAGTCTATATCATAGTTTACATTTTGTAAGTTTTAATCATATTTCCCATTGGCTGTGCATATATATTCTTGCACGTTACAGTATAATAATTAATATTTGTGCTAATTACCACCTGGTTCTTCTTGACAAGTAAGATATTTCATCTTCTGATGAATTGGTATTTGTTGTCTTCTTTGAATCTAAAGTGGTACTTTAGTACTAATTAAGTCGTTTCTTTGTTAAGATAATTAGAACGGTTTGTGTGAGCATCCTTGTAATTTGTTACTACAAAAAACTAATGAATTACTCAGTTTTCTAAAATATATTGTAATAAAATAATGAAATGAACCTAATTCATTGACATTAATAAACGCAAAATACTGTAAATTCGGAAATTATTGCGTTCATTTATTATTGCGATCTTCGAATATTTGCAACGATTGTGATTTTTATAATTGCAAAGCATGAAGTCCTCTAGTATAAATGTGTTTCTTGAATAACCTTCATCAGGTACGTTACTGTAATAACCTTCATCAGGTACGTTACTGGAATAACCTTCATCAAGTACGTTACTGTAATAACCTTCATCAGGTACGTTCATAGTCAAAAGATTGCAAAACCAAAGCAAATGTGCGAGCATTCTCGTGTTCTGTTATTCTATGAACTATCACTTGCATGACCCCATCATTTTACTAAAAGAAGAAGTTTAACCCCGTCACGTTTTATTTCGGTGCCTGTACTAAGCCAATGAAGTAAGTGGTCATATATTTATTATATATGTTAGTGGTACTGATTTCTGTTTTCTTTAATTTTTATCGGACTTTTGGAACTGTTCCGATATTTTTGGTTTTTCATGTTTTTATTATAAAATTATTATAAGGAATTAAATTTATTAAAATTGAAAAAAAAAACGGTTTAAGACGAAAAATATGTAATTAATCTATTTTGTTTAGTATAACCAACGTAAATATCTAGTTCAGGTGTACTGATAGGAGGGATATATGGTGTTTAGCGCCACTTTCAAAAATATTTCAGCAGTAATGTTTCAGTGTAAGTTCATGGTCACATATAAAACACACAAACAAATGATCTATCCATTATTTTATCTCTATATCTAGTTGTCTTGTTATACATCAGCTGCAGTCATCTTAAGTTATTAGATAAATATCTCCCGAAAATAAAACAGATTATCTATAATAAAGCGTGTATATGAGTACGATGATCAAATCATTGATACTGGATAATGACACACCTGGGGTATCTCTTTATTATATGATCATGATCATTATTGCGTTTTAATTGTAATCAGCTGTCAATGCTTATATTATACATTTAAATGTTTCTTAGAAGTTCTGCCTTTATACTACATCGAGATTGTTTTTTTAAATTCTTTTTTCCTATTCGTCGTTTGAGATCATTGGCTGATTGGACAAGAAAAAAATTTTGTTTTTAAAATCGATGCGGAACTAGTCAATGAATGGTAAGCTTATGCATTGAAATTGACAATTCAACATCTGATGTAAATTCATTATTAGATAAACGAAATATATATTTCATGAAATTGATTGAGAGGTTGTTATGATAACAGTATATATGTTAAAGCTTTATAGCAATTTAATACAATGCAAACATGGGTAGAGGAAATAGAAATTATTTTACAAATAACGACATTTCTTCCTTCATGACTTGCAATAGAATGTTTGATAATACGAAAGGTGACAAGGGTGGAACAGGAACAGATTACCATTCAGGACCACATGAATTCACCCTCATTGTTTAGTGGGATTCGTGTTGCTCGATCTATAGTTTTCTGTGTAGTGTTTTGCAGGCCATGGCTTGTCCTTTTTCCCTTTTATTTTTGACATTGTCTTGTCTGTCTTTCCATGTATACCTTCAGAGTGCATATTTAGTAAAGATTTCTTATTGTTAAATCATGGCATAAAAAGCATTATAGATATCTCTCTACAAGTGCAAATCACACACTCATTGATATATTTATATTATACTGAATGCAGTAGGAGAAGTCGTTCTCATTGCAAGTGATATTCCCTCTTTGCGGAATTACGAGTTATCGTTCGTATGTAGAGTTATCTCGCCTTTAGAGACGGTATGTATGACTTCCGGTATAATACGTATACGCTGTAAATAATTGAAACGGAACATTTATTCACCAAATATGTGTTCAAAAATTGTAATATGATAATAGGTGTTACCTAATTCTTTTTTCTATTTGGCGAGAAACCTATAAGAGATGTTTAGTAAATTTCGGCTTTCTTTCTATCTCATACAAAATTATCTTTATCAGCTACGACGATGTGTTGATCTATTTTTTAAAAGAATATCCCAAAATTGAATTTTGTCTTGTTAACCGACATTTTGACAACTTATGGAATGTCTGACCTATGCAATAACGTGACAGAACACTGTAGATTTTAAAGGTTTGTTAAGTGTCAGACTTTTAACTCTTTATCAGAATTGAAGTGGGTCATTAAGACGACTTAAGCCAAATTACAGATAAAACAGCTTAATATATATATATTCTAGAATGCGACCTAATTAAAATAATGTGTTTGCCTTCTTATCAATTAGTGTTGTTATTATTAGATTTGCTACGTTTACTTTTCGAGGGGCCTCCGTGGTCGTGGTCGCATGATAGTTCGATTTACAAATATATGTGCAATCAGTGCCTATCACCACTAAAATTATGAGTTTGAGTCCCGCTCATGGCGAGGTGTACTCGATACAATATTTGCTGCTTCTCCGCTAAGCATACAACGATTAGGGGAAGGAGCAAATACTATTAATTGTATTTGGCTCTGAATCAGGATAATGTTTCCAAGTGAGGCGACATGTTGTTTCAGTCAGCCAGCACTGTTAAGAAAAGGCAAATAAGCGTGTTGGCCTAGAACAGAGCGGAACACATCCTCGTCATCTCGTTTAGAATTAACATGTTCTCGCAATGATATAGTTGAATTATTGCCGAGTTGCGGTAAACAACAATCGCTAATTCAATCACTCACTAAATTGTTATGGAAACAAAGATTACAGAGTACTGGTCGTTAATTCAACCAATAACAGCAAAACAAACCTTTCCAGGGGCGGATTCAGGGGGGGGGGCGCACCCGGCACGCGTCCCCCTAAAATTGGAAAAAATGTGATATTTTTGCGTAAAATCGTGATTTTTCACACGAAATACCCCAACAATTTTCGCACCTCGCTCCGCTCGGTGCGATTATTTTAAGTGCGCCCCTCTTAACTTGAAATTCTGGATCCGCCCCTGATTTCAACTCAAGCAATTGAACACTAAGATAACCGAGACATATGGCGCTAAAAGTCGAGATCATGGCTTGGTACAGTCGCAAAAACATGTGACGGGTTCTTATCGTTAGATGTAGGCATTTTTCTAAAGTGTTACAATTTCATATTGCTTATTAAATACATGTGCACAGAAAACAAACTAGGTTGCGATTGTTTTAGTGTTATGATTGGAATGGCGGTCTGTTTTTATAAGAGTCGGGAACAGTAGAAAATGACCGACCGACCGCAAGCTACTGACACACTATAAATAAGGGTAATAACAAAATTACCGAACACAGAGCAATCTTCCAAAGGGAAATTCAAAACTCATAATTCAATGAACAGATAAAATCAGTCAACAACCGGGAAACTGGGAAACCGCAATGGCCCTGACTTGGTACAGGCATTTCTAAAGAAATGGTGGATTGAATCAGATTTTACGGCGCCAACCTCTCGCTTCCATTACGGTTCAAAGGTTCCGGTTGTCACTAAAACAGCATTTATATCAATACTGAAAAAAATAGGTAAAATAGTAGTCAAACAGTACTAAATTCAGCTAGGACACTATATCAAGTGAGGTTTTATCGAGTATATCTCTACAAGGACGAAAATCGAACTCTTAAACATTTCATAAAAAACAATTTGCGTATTCAAAAGTGCAGTAAAACAGTATTGAACGTTTTGAAAAAAGTATTTGTGTATGACGGATATAATATAGATTTATGCTAATTGCCTATCGCCACTAAATTTTCGAGGTCGAATCCCGTTCAGACGAGGTGTACTCGATACATGATGTGACTTGCTGGCATGTCGGGGGTTTTCTTTGGGTATTCCTGTTTCCTCTGACAATAAAACAGACCACCATGAAATAATTAATATATAGTTGAAACTGTCGTTAAACGCCATACCCCTAACCTTACAACTATAGTAACGACAGTCTTGAAGGTCGAGGCTGATATTATTACTTTCTTTGCACGTATTTACAGCGACTGCTATGAGACGTTGTGATACTCCTGATATTGCATGACGACATCTTCAAAACTGACGTTATTGTTTTTATCTGTCGCGCAATAACGTAATTAATGTCACACTGACAGATTATTTCCAGTATCAGATCCACATGTATCAAAATAAAAAGGTCAAAATTACAGATAAAACTTAAATATTTTATAAGTTTGATGCTATCGGTTCCTTTAAACTTACACAACTACACGTACCAAAATTAAATGTAACTCTGTACCACGATACTCACAAACAAAGATAATTAATTACGTTAATAATTAATAACATATGCACCGTCTCCATCGTGCACAAATCTCAAAACATCAGCATGGTACTATATCTGTGTTAATTAAATTTACTAGCTTGGTTTAATTGCTCGGGTTTTTTTTCCATTATTATTATTTTTGCTTAGCTTCAGAATGATAAACGTGCTTATTCATTCAGGACGAAAAAATATCAATACTATTTTGAAAACAATTCTATTCGCCTCCAGACTAGGCGTTGTTCCTCAATTCTTTTTCAGTAACATGCGTGCTGATTTATTGAAGACCCTACTGTGACTGAATGTATAACAGTAAAGAATGCACCGTACCTTTACTTCAATTTGTGCTTAAGTGTAAAGTTGGATAGTCGCCAATGTCCTTTTATATGCATATCCTTTGTTTCTAATTAAAATGGTACTGAAAATGTGCATCTGTGTGAGGATTTGATGTTACATAATAAAGTTTAATGTTTATAAGTTTGTTGTTATCTGTGCGTTTTAACTTACGCAACTACAAGTGCTATAATTAAATGTATCCATGTACCACGATACTTATAAACAAGACTAATTAATTATTTTAATTATTAACAACATGCACCATCTCCGTCTTGCACAAAGCATCAACATAAGTACGATATCTGCATTATGTAACCGAATTACTTGGTTTGTTTGTTTGTTTGTTGCTTAGAGTAAGAGTGGCAAAATGTGTCCAGCCGATATTGAACTGTTAGTTTGTTTGTTGCGTTGCGTCAGAGTGGCAAAATGTGTCTTATTATACAGATAAGTGTGAATTACGGTGATTTATCCGTGAAATAAATTCCGGTATTTCACATGTGAAATATCAGTTTTTTCCCGCCGGAACTACTTTTGAAAAACTATAAGTGTGGTGGTTACGTCCCTTGTTGGTTGTGCAACGGTGAATTTACACATACGATTGTAAGCTGAAAAAATTCCGCGAAATGTTATTGATGACTTTGGCACATAACCAAGATGACGTCATTGACGTCATATGAAGACTTCCAGTTTGAAACGTAAAGATTAGACGCTATTTGGCTTCGTATACGCTTCAATTGTGATTTAATTTAACTAAAATAAGCTTTCAAGGTAAGCAATTTAATTATTTTTGTACATTGTTGTAAATATGAAAAATAGGATTTCACATTTTCAAGATGGCAGATCCTTCCAACTGAACCCTGTAGTATCATTGCTCGTAGATTCACACGCGTGCAATCAAATATACAAATTAAAAAAATAATGTATAAGAAATTTGGAAAGTCTATATAATAAACAGTATAGCTAAATCATACATTTTGAATATCAAAATAAGACCACTCGTGACCGAATACGCATTAACGATTAAACTCGTTGACGGAACAAGTTCCGCCCACTCGTTTAATCCTTATGCGTACTTCGGTCACTCGTGGTCTTATTTTGATATTCAAAATCTACGATTAGTTATACTATATTTACTCATTCTGGAGTGGTTTGTCTATTTGTTGCTTAGCGTCAGAGCGGCAAAATGTGTCTTGCTGATTCTAGACTGGTTTCGTTGTTTGTTGCCTAGTGTGAGAGTGGCAACATGTGTCTTATTCATTCTGGATTAGTTTGTTGTCTAGCGTCAGAGTGACACAATTTGCCTTGGTCATTCTCGACTGGTTTGCCTGTTTGTTGCTTTGCGTCAGAATGGCAAAATGTGTCTACCTCATTCTGGATTGATTTGTGATCTTGTTGTTTAGCGTCAGAGTGGCAAAATGTTTGTTTGTTTGTTTCCTAGCGTCAAAGTGGTAAAATTTATCTTACTCATTCTGAACTGGTTTGTTTATCTGTTGTTTGGCATCAGAGTGGCAAAACGTGTATTACTCATTATGAACTAGTTTGTTTTATTGTTGTCTAGCGTCAGAGAGACAAAATATGCGTTACTCAATATCGACTGGTTTGTTTTATTATTGCCTAGCGTCAGAGAGACAAAATGTGTCGTATTCATTCTGGACTGGTTTGTTTGTTTGTTGCTTAGCGTCATAGTGGTAAACGTGTCTTGATCATTCTTTTTGTTGCTTGGCTTCAGAGTAGCAAAATTTGTTTTGCTCATTCTGGATGAGAAAAAAATATAGAAGGTAATAGAAATGAGAAACGAATGGGCTCTCCTGTACAACGACTGGTGACTAATTGGAAAACTAAGGATAATTTGAATGTTCGTAGCAACTACGCTTACTCGTTTTCGAATCCTACAAAACATTTATGGTATGATCAGGGAGCGTTGTACACATCAAATACGTTAACCATTTAGGTCAGGATTTACGCTTTATGACAATGAGTAACACCTATCCGTTCGTCCACCCTTGAAATCGAAGGGTATATATCTGTGTTGAGTATAGGGCATCTTCAACCAGCAAACGTGCATGAATTTGTACCCCCATTGCTTGGTTGACATATAATAACGTTATGCGTAATAACTGGCTTTGGGTTATATTGAAGAAAAGAAAACCACCAACATACATTGGTGGCGTCGTTGCAGAGATCGTATTGCAGTTTTCTGCAAACTCTCAAGTATAGATACACAAAGAATGTAAATAGCCAGCGACACGGAATTATTATATTCATTGTGCAATAGCATTAGCCTTATCAAAGCCCAAACACGATTCTCTATGTCTATACTAATTTTGCTGCTGCACCATATTACTTTGAATCTATTTCATTAGTTGATATGATACGTTTGGCAGTTTGATGTATTAAGGTTGGTA
>MJUT01058903.1:0-10328 GCA_002080005.1 Gigantidas platifrons | reverse complement strand
GTATGATAATAGATGTACACGTGCCTATGAGACGAAAGGGACAGTATGATAATAGATGTACACGTGCCTATGAGACGAAAGGGACAGTATGATAATAGATGTACACGTGCCTATGAGACGAAAGGGACAGTATGATAATGGGCATAGTTTTTTGAAAGGTTGGGAGTGACAAAGCTATTTCTGCACATCCCCTCCCCACATTTGTTGGCATTCAATTAAAATAAAAGCTATTTTAGTATGGCTGCAGATATTGACCAGTTAACCAAGGGTATGAGATAAGGGTATACATTGAAACCAAAGTGCCTTTTTTTTAAAGCTTGTCTGACGAATAAGGAATTCGTTTTTGTCTATATATCATATAAATGTACAATGAGAATTAATGAGCATCCATTTAAATTATTATAATTATTGAGGTAATTACACATGATTGTGTATTTATATTTCAAAGGTTAAAAATATTGAAAATCGTGAAAATTTGTATAGTTCTTGTTACATTTAAGTGCATTTTTCATAAAGAGTTACATTTTAGTGTATTTTTCATAAAAAACCGTATGACGGTACCCCTTTCCAAAGCCCCAGAATTTTTTTTTAATCTATTCAAAAGATGTCCCATGTTTTTCATATTCTGAATGTTAACGTGTATATTATGCTTTGGTATGTTGTTTTTGAATATTTCATAAAAGGAAAAGGTGTAGAAAAAGTTGTGTCAGTTTTTGTTTGTTTAATATAGTGCTTATTAATCTTATGAATATGAACCCATATCTTGGTTTTATACAGGCAGTTTACTTCGAATCTTTTTTCAATTATAAATAGGCTGTACAAAGAATTAAAGAGAAAAATATAAATAAATAAGATTTTTAGGATCATCATGCCAGTTACTAGAAAGTGATGACCAGCAGCATTGGTAAACAAAGTGTATTGATTATGTATCTTTGTTGTTTACTATGGGTAGTTCATTCTTTTCTTTATTTTTTTAATAGTGCTATCGACTATTATGACTACATTCAATTTATAATCAATTACAACAAATGGAGATTAATAGAACAAAGAAAGACAACTCTAACTAAAAAAAACACAACAACGAATAATTGAATGCGCTTAAATATAGACAGCAAAAATTAACATTAATAAACAACTTGTGAAAATGACGTCCATATTAAGCATTAAAACGAATCCAATTTGACTTAGGGAGCGAGTGCATGCACTGATTCTGAGCTATTTTTGCTCTTACTTCTTTATACTGCGCGTTCTAATAGGAGAAGTAACACATACCAATTTGATAGTGTTTCATTTTATCCGGGTTTATGGTGTTTAACTCCACTTTCAAAACTCCATCAAGATTTTCACACTTCTTAAAATATAATTTACATACAGACCTAATGGATACCTTTTTTAATCATGGACCAACAATTTTGAAATTAAATGTCAGAGTTCGTTGATATCATACATGTATATTAATATACATCTAGAAAAAAATGTTGATTTGAAAACTGGACTGATTTTTAAGAATTTTCTTCTGAACGTTTATAGAAGTAAATCGGACTCTAGTTAAGTTTCTTCCTTAAATATTGTTGAGAGTACTCTCAACTTTAATAACTGTGTAATTCATTTGATTATAATTAAATACACAAATATGTGCTAGCAACATCAATAAATGTGTATGAATACCGTCAAGCCTTTCTTTCTTTTTCTTTATTCTCATAAACCATTGCAAGTTACAATAAGGTATAGAGATGTACAAAGTCATGAAACAGTATTTACAATATTTACATAATAAATATGAAATTCTAGCCTGGAGCACACCCACCTATATTTATCTCTTTAATTAGTTTACACATGTTAGTAAGCTCACATTTTATTTCAAATTCGCTTCATAATTTTCATGTACACTTGTTTGAAACACTGCATATGGAGTATATATCTCTCAGTTGATACGACAAATGGAGTATATATCTCTCAGTTGATACGACAAATGGAGTATATATCTCTCAGTTGATACGACATATGGAGTATATATCTCTCCGTTGATACGACATATGGAGTATATATCTCTCAGTTGATACGACATATGGAATATATATATCTCAGTTGATACGATATTTCAGAGCTTGCGGTTCCTATCATATGGAGTATATCTGTCAGTTGATACGATATTTCAGAGCTTGCGGTTCCCATCAGGATTTCCTTGATAGAGGGTTGCTGCTAACAAGGATGCCACCGAACAAAGGGTTCCTCTTGATTAAGTTGAAGTCATCACTTCAAAAGTTTTACGGTCGCCACCACGACTTAGTTGACCGCTATGGAATATCTGTGTCACAAATGACCACTGGTATGTTCCATATGTCGTAAACACTTCCCGGTCCTCTCCTCATTCATGACCTATCACCGGCTTTGCAACTAGAGTAACACAACGGGTGCCACCAGTGGAACAGGAACTGCTTACCCTTCCACAGCACCCGAGTTCATCCCCGGTTTTTAGTGGTGCTTGTGTTACTCGATCCTTAGTTCTATGTGTATAATTTGTAGATCGTTGTTTGTCCTTTAGTACTATTTCTTTTGGCCCACACAATGGGTCCATCAAATATTGGAAGGGAGTTGAATAGTCTATAGACCATATTACCTCCTCTTGTTGGATACCTCTATAGACCATATTACCTCCTCTTGTTGGATACGTCTACAGACCATATTACCTCCTCTTGTTGGATACCTCTATAGATCATATTACCTCCTCTTATTGGATACGTCTATAGACCATATTACCTCCTCTTGTTGGATACCTCTATAGACCATATTACCTCCTCTTGTTGGATACGTCTATAGACCATATTACCTCCTCTTGTTGGATACCTCTATATATTATATTACCTCCTCTTGTTGGATACGTCTACAGACCATATTACCTCCTCTTGTTGGATACCTCTATAGACCATATTACCTCCTCTTGTTGGATACGTCTATAGACCATATTACCTCCTCTTGTTGGATACCTCTATATATTATATTACTTCCTCTTGTTGGATACCTCTATACTATATATGCTAGGTCTCCTTTATTGTGACATAGTTGAACTGTATTTTTTAAATTTTTTTTTCGTATTTAAATAAGTAAATGAACGATACTCACCTTCAAATTTTCTTTTTCCACAATTTTGAATCGTATAGTTATCCATTCGATATTGTAAACAACTAACATTATCGGTGTTTCTAGTAATTCCGAGTAACAATCGGCTGATTCACGCAAATGTTTTAATGACCCAGCTGATGAAAACAACAAAAATGGCGTCCAACTTTTCGATTTTAATCAAATCTATGGTCGCGGGAGATAATGTGGGAGAAGTATTTCAAAGCGGGAGTTTTTAGTCTCCCGCGCGGGAGGCACATTCTTTGCGGGAGGCCGAGCTCAAAAGCGGGAGTCTCCCGCGAAATGCGGGAGGGTTAACAGGTATGCTATAGACCATATTACCTCCTCTTGTTGGATACGTCTATAGACCATATTACCTCCTCTTGTTGGATACCTCTATAGACCATATTACCTCCTCTTGTTGGATACGTCTATAAACCATATTACCTCCTCTTGTTGGATACGTCTATAGACCATATTACCTCCTCTTGTTGGATACCTCTATAGACCATATTACCTCCTCTTGTTGTGATAGGAAGGGAGTTGGATACCTCTATAGACCATATTACCTCCTCTTGTTGGATACCTCTATAGACCATATTACCACCTCTTGTTCGTGATGTTACCAACTACTCTCTTCGAAACGGAAATAACTACACCGTTCTAAGAAATCCCTCATCCTTATACGAATCTTCGTTCATCCCGTCTGTCATAAATCTTTGGAACAGTCTCTACAACGAGACCAGAATACCCGAACAATTGAATTCAACTTTAATCCAATTAGAATTAGACTGCGTGAGTAATTGCGCGGTGCTGGACGTTGTTTTGATTTTTTTTCATACAAAGAGACTATATGATAATATGGGACGAAGTCCCAACTATGGTAGAAATAGCAATTTTTTTCTATATACTAATGACTAAATTTTCATGCACCGGAAATGACATACCGGAAGTCAATACATGGTTAAATCTGTGCAGAAAATCGGATGTGGATGTTTCGTAACCTGGTCGTTTCGTACCTACATCGGGACTTAAAAAAACGACGGAAGATTTGGTTCTGGGTCCCCCTATTTGTCCCCTCTTTTAAGAAAATCTGGATCCACCCTCGATCTACTTTGAAAAAATATTATAGGTCCATATATCCGAGTTAATATTGTTTAAAAAAAAATATTGGACTTCGTCCCAAGTTAGGTAACACCTATTATCATATTAAATCGTGGCAAAAGCTAATAAATACAGATTAATACATGGAAATGCCCATGTATTAAACTATTTATTGTATACTTCCGACATCTTCAGACGTAAACACCGGAAGTTGTTTATTTTGCCTGAAACGCATGAGGGGCACCTAATAGCTGGTTATTTTCCCGGGTGTGAAAATATAATATGGAGTTTACTTCCGGTCATATTGGTCATACAAAAATGCCTTTATTTTAACTAAGTATGTAATAAATATATATAATTAATTTTTAATTTTTTATTTTTTTTTCTATAAACACGAGAACAGTACCGTAGTAGCAAAGATGTCAAATAGTTTGAAATTATATTCTACAAAATGTATTTTTAATATGAAAACTTAGATGTTTTAGATCAATGAGTAAGTGGTAGAGATGTAATAAATAATAGTGTGTTTATTCCTGAATAGTATATTCCAGGTCTTTGGTCACCGGGAACTGTCATCAAGGATGGCAATTGTACAATGCACGTCTTGACAGTTCGAATCCAGGTGGGTGACTGCTGTCTAAATATATCTGGCGCGTCACTTCCGGTTATACGATTATACACTAAACGTCGCATCCAAATGAGCAATTTATTGTAGCCATGTGGAGAAGAAGTAATTATTTGATGAAATGATGATAATGTATCTGTTGTACAGGGATAAAACACTGAACTGGATTTATATATTACTAGTTCACTGATGAAATGATGATAATGTATCTGTTGTACAGGGATAAAACACTGAACTAGATTTATATATTACTAGTTCACTGATGAAATGATGATAATGTATCTGTTGTACAGGGATAAAACACTGAACTAGATTTATATATTACTAGTTCACTGATGAAATGATGATAATGTATCTGTTGTACCAGGCTAAAACACTGAACTGGATTTATATATTACTAGTTCACTGACAAAACAGTCCACAGGTAGAACATACCGTTCCCCTTGGACACATTATCCCGAGTCTGAGTTTTTCCCCCTTACTCCTGGTCCTATAATATCTCCGTACGTTTCCAATCGTTTACTTTTAACGTCTTTCTTAATTGATTCTTTTCTCTAGTTTTATTTCCAACAATAAAAAAATAATAGTATTGTAGAAAGAGTTTGAAGATACCAAAGGGACAATCAGAATCAGTATATCGGAGAAGAACAGACAACACAATGGCCAAAAGAAAAAGTACAAAAGTACAAACAACGATCTACAAAACATACACATAAAACTACAGATCGAGTAACACGAACCCCACTAAAAACCGAGGGTGAACTCAAGTGCTTCTGAGTGCTGTGTGTGCTTAGCGGGGAAATATAAATTTTATACTGGTTGATTTGACCTGACCGGATATCTAACCTACGATCTACAGCACCCATGCGAGTAACGTAACCATTCCACAACCGACCAATTAATTACTTGTTACTAAACGTCTGGTGGCAATTATTTCGTGCTAATGTTCAAGAAAATTGAATGACAAAACTTAGAAGCCATAATATACAGAAAACGTCCACTCCAGGAAGTTACTAATATATTATATTACATATTATCTGATCGAACTGCTCAAATAAAATTGTATGAAACAAAATATCTCATGTGTGTTGTAAAAAAAGCATCAGAATTCGCGACTAAAATGTCAAAAAAAGACAAAACAAAAACGGATGGCATGGTGTAAATTGAATAGGCACAACAATGTTAATGATTTCTGGAAGAAGGTGATATATAGTGATGATTGTAAGGTAGAATTAGGAATGGACAACCGTGTATTTATTTGGCGACGACCCGGTGAAGAATGAACTCCACCATGATTGAATCCAGGTCTTGGTGTTCGTGTAAATTTGATGATATGGGACTGCATCACCTATGAAGGTGTGGGTACTTTGACAGTTGTTGACGGTTATATTAATACTCCAAAATATATTGAAATCATTGATAACGTTGTTTGGTCCGTTATTGCACGTCATTTCGCAGATGACAATTATCTGTTTTAAGATGATAATGACCCGTACATACACGCAGTAAATGAGTATATGGAAGAAACTTATTTATATGGCATTGAATAGCCATACCAGAGTCCTGATCTTAATATTATAGAGAATGTGTGGCATACAATCAAACATGAACTACACAAACATGTTCAAAACATCACCTCACGTCAGTTGCTGGAAACGGCTATTCGCAGCATATGGACTGAACTGCCCATTAATTATATTCAGGACCTTTATAAATCAATTTCCAAAATCTCTGAAACAAATAATTAAAGCTAAGGGGTGTATAACAAAGTACTAGGGAAGTGAATTTATTTTTATTTATATTGTTACAAAGATCTGAAATCCCAGGTGAAGTTCATATGAAGTTGGCAGCCATCTTGGAATTATCTTCCCTCTTGGCTGGGTTAAAGTTCGAATGGTACCCTTCTTGGTATAAAAGTATATATATGGATTTGGGACATTATCGAGCAATGCTTGTTACCAGCCGCTGTGGTCACTGACAATCTTTACCACATGCAATTAAGGTTGCATAGAGTACACCTCATCATAATCTTTTATCGAACTCACACATAGGTGATTATGGTCTCGTTATACCAGAATTATCATTCTTACTAGATCTCAGTGGCGTAGGAAGGAATTAGTAAATGTGCACGCAATGTGGTTTGGGTTTTTGTTCCATAATATATGGGTACCGGGGCAAAGCCCTAGAATAAATTTGTAATATGTGATACTGTATATAGATAGCAGGAAAATCTATTTAAAACCACTTTAAATATCCTTTAATCATGTTAATAATGTAGTGGATGTTTACACATGTCACAAACTACAAGTATTTGTCTGTGTTTGATTAAACTTGTCTACGACTGGATGCTGAATGTGTCTGTGAATATGACGGTAGCAAGGCCGATGTCAATAGTCTTTCCTGTCCCATTGTGGAGAGTATATATGTCTTTACGCGTTTTAAAACGTTGAACGATCTTTCAGCCGTTGCTGTAGAGGGTGGCATTGTAAGCAAATTTTCAAAATACAATAGATATTCGGATACAAGTCTTTGCTTGCAAGTTCCAATGTCTCACAAAGATGACTTCGATTTACCTGGTCTGTGGGATATAATTCCGACCTTGCTTTTCTTCGTTTTAGTTCAAGGGTAAACTCTTCATGAGTTTGCAGATCTGTCCTATAAGCATTATAAATATGCAATTCATCCTTTTGCTTTAGGTTGCATAAATTGATCGGTATCAATAACTGTGTCAGAAATTTATCTTCGTTTTTCACCAAAAAGCCCCTTGACTCGTTTAACAAGTGATATGGGAACCGGTAATACAGTGCAGTCTGCCAGTAATCATTGGTGTCTGCTACCTGTCGTTTGGCTCGATTTTCGTTGTCTTCCGGTTGTCCGCGCCTCAAACAAGACAATACTATATATACAGCTCCACCATATAAAGTGTTGTAAATACTAATGTCATTTCTTTCAGTCTCAAAATGTCGAGTCAAGGTTTGATATTCATCCATAGCCTCTAACAAATCAAAGGAGGTGTTTGGCAACATGGCTGTAATCGGAACAACAGGGTGCAAAATGTGACTTCAAACCACTAGTGGCAAATTAAAGTCAAATCGCAAAAAGGGCAGATCAATGTACGCCTAATTTGCCGTCACCATTGGTTTGTAGGTACTCTAGGGCACTAACTATAACAGGAAATGTACATTTAAAAGTTGATAGTTCATCCGCACGACTATACCACCGCGTTCCACACAAACTTTTTAAGTTTACTTTTCCCGTCTAACATGTCCTCCACGGCATCGTTTCTACATAATTGTTGCTCTAGTTTATCAATTTTTTAGGAGAGTAGTGGAAAGCAAATGCGATTTCTTACACATTAACCATCATGGTCCTTACTGATACATCTGATGACGAATGTACATAAGCTAAGATTAAAACATGTGTGCCTTATAATGTACGTATATCGCTGTTGGAATCCTTTCCCTAATCCTGGCTTGAACATCTCTATGAATAGCCAACATGTCTGCTGCTCCATCATACCTTTGACAAAAAATTGTGCTCTCATATTATCAATAACTACACAAAAAAAAAACAACAACTCAGCAAGATTTTCAACGGTAGTTTCGCTTGCTTACACAAAACCAAGACATTTCCTCACGAAGAGTGACTTTACCACTAGTACATTCTACAAACATTACACACACGGAGACTTGTTCATGTGTTGAAACAACAGTTGCTTCATCGTCAATTAAACCAAAGTATTCAAAGTCATCACACGCTCTTACAATTATTTCAGGTAACATTTCACCGTAAATTCCCATTATATCGTTCTGTATATCTGGAGATGTGTATTTTATTCTTGAATTAGTTACTGGGTTATTCAGGTAAGACTGTAGCATTTCGTCGTGTTTGGACACATGGCAGACAACAGCCATGCAATTCCTTTTATTCTTCGGTGTGCACAACCCCCACCCAAATGCAATATTTTGGCAACCACAAAGAATCAATACATCGATTATCCCCTGTTTCTGGCAATAACATATTTGTACTGGACTACATCTTTGACGTTTTGAATTGATCAGTAACTGCCTGTTGACTAGCTGTATGAGAACTCAGTACTTCATATTGTTTTATATAGTTATGAATGTTTGACCAGTCGTTTACCTGGGTATATAATTTGTTTTGTCTCTACTAACATTACTGCCAAATACAACACAAGAAGGGCAATAAACAGTATCCTTTGAAATTGAATATCGAAGCCAATGAGTGTTTTTAAAGCCACTGAATGTAACATTTCCTTTTGACTGCATAGATTTACAGGATTGGATTAAAACTCGTACAATTGGTTGTGGTTTATTTGTATATCTTACTATAAAATGTAAATATATATTTTTTGCTGATATTTTTTTTTGTGCACGCAAGTGCGTCATTGCGTCAATGGTAGCTACGCCACTGCTGGTATGTTGTCTAAACAGTATTCGTACTATTTTGTCCATTGTGGATATCACTAGTCCAGGATTTTAAAACATCACGAGTTATCTCTCGTCCGGCGTTTCACAGAGAAATTATATTATAAACATTATTTTTCCTTTTTCTCGTTGTTACATCTCATCTGGTTATCGACCATTGATGCTCCCAGTTTGAACTTTCTTTAACAAAGGTTTTCTGTTTTAAAGGTAAGTACGGTGTCTTATGTTGTTGGTTTAATACGAGAAGATAACCTAAAGGGAAAGTGTCTGTAAATTGAGTTTTTTCTTTCTGTCATGTTTTGTTGCAGTTAATCGTTAGTTTATACATTGAAAATAATAAAAACATAAAAGTTTTACAACGAGTATCGGTTTAGATATTTTGCCTTTTGACCTACATTCATTACAGTCATTGATTTGTCCTAATGACGTCATCACTATTTAACTATGGACAGGGGTGCGAAATGGGTTGTATATTAACTCTTGATGTAAGATTCCTAAAAACGTCATTGAGATCCAATCGACGGTCATGGTGGTACCCTATGTTGAGTCTTGCTTTAATATATCTTGATATCGTTTTCTGGTCTTTTTTCTTGCCGAATTCGTTATTTCTCGTGGGAATTAGTAATAGTTTTACATCCGTCGCAATAAACATTGTGTTTCTAAATCAGTTATAACTACATGGCTGTACAGTGGGAAATAATTCGAAGCATGGTATGAATAGGCATGCCATATTATCGTCGTGAGGCCAAATTGATAGCTAAAAAACTTGAATCTGTCAAAAATGTTACAGCAAATTGATCTCTAGAAAATCTAAGACACGCATCTGAAATATAAATAATATGCGTATTTCTTTTTACCCATATCCTGATGGCAAAGCTAGTAAGCAAAACAGCACCTGTAAGCTCAAAACTTAAGCAGTACCTCTGGTTGAAACACAAGCTTGTTTTAAAGGCTCATTTCGTAGAGCAGATTAAACTATGACAAGACCGCAGTAAGCACCAGACGTAGAGCATATTAAACTATGACAAGAT
>MJUT01058902.1:370259-388489 GCA_002080005.1 Gigantidas platifrons | reverse complement strand
GATTATCGTGTTGTTCCGTTACTCATGATTTATTTCTGATATATGGAATGCAAGAGTGTTTATACTATTATAAACAAAATTGTAAATTATGCCTAATTATTTAAGAAATCATCTTCCATAGATTATATGTTTATCAATTTCTGTTCAAAACAGAATATCAAATGTAATGTAAACAGGTTTCTATGATATCATTAATCTGAAAAAAATATTATTCTATTTTTTTAAGAAAAATTTTGGAGGTAATGATTTTTCTTTTGGCAGAAAATGCAAAATATATATTAAATTTTTTCAACTTTTCTGGCAAAATTTAGAATTTTTTTAAATTGATATTTTATGGACAATTAATTATTTTATCCTTACCATTTTCCTTTTTCATTGTTTCATGTTCTTCAATTTGCTTGTCTTCTTTACATTCCTCTCCTCCTGTCGCCCCTTGTATTTCCTCATCCAGTTTTCCTTCTGATGTTGTCGCCCCAGCCTCTTCATTTTGCATCCCACCTTTTCCTCTAACAAGAACTTGAACAAAATCATACGGTTGAAGCCCTACGTTTGATGTATGGCCCAGTATCCTTCCTTGATAAACAATCATTTGTAGATCAATAGGAATCCTACTTTTCTCAAGAATACCTTTCTGAATGTCTCGTAACGAATCATTGGTGATATATATAATGTATCTTTGTGTACAGAAATGAACATATATCGGTATCTTCTTAGTTTCCATGGTTACAGTTGTAGTTATAGCTTTTTCTTTGTCGTGTTCAGTTTTATCAACTGTTCTTGGAAACATGAAGCTCCTCTTCTGTATCAGTAGATTTTTATTACATGTACCTAATGATACTGGGCTCTTTGTGACATCAATACTTGAAGCATTGGATGTTGTCTCGATGTTTGAAACAGAGCAATTCTCTTCCATTTTGACAATAGATTTTGTCTCAATATTAGGTGCAGAAAAATTCTCTTCTGTTTTGACAAGAGATGTTTTCTTAATATTTGGTACGGAAGGATTTTCTTCCGTTTTGACAATAGATGTTGTCTCAGTATTTGGTATCATGGACGTTAAATGATCTTGTTTAAAATCTGCACTGGTTGTTTTTGTCTCTTGTGATATGGCACTATAGAGATCGTGTTTTGGCACTGTCGTACTTGATTTTGTTTTCTTATTTCTTTTCTCCTGTAATTATATTTGGGAAAAAAATTAATTGCAGAAATAACATTATGACATTAATACATAATATCAAACAACTATTACATTGTATTTAATCATATCTGTGGTGTAATGGCTAGCATGCTTCCTTCAAGTACGGTAGATCGTGGTTTCTATCTCTGATCGGGTCAAACCAAAGACTATAAAATTGGTATTTGTTGCCTCTCTGCTTAAGGCATGCAGTATTAAGAAGAAAGAGCAAAGACTGGTTGGCTCAGAATCAGGATAATGTGTTGGTCTAGTACAAGTACAGTTGACTCTCATTGTCTCGAACTCGGTTGACTCGAATTTCCGGTTGAGTCCAATTTTTATCGAAGTCCCGAACTTCGTTGTGTATAAATAAATATAATTTGACTCCTGTTGAGCCGAATTCGGATGAGTTGAAATTTCGGTTGTCTCGAATAAAAGTTTTGGTCCCAAGATGTAGAAAGCC
Organism: Gigantidas platifrons; assembly: GCA_002080005.1. Lineage (NCBI taxonomy): Eukaryota > Metazoa > Mollusca > Bivalvia > Mytilida > Modiolidae > Gigantidas > Gigantidas platifrons. The sequence goes on along the minus strand of MJUT01058902.1, from coordinate 386,852 downwards.
ATATTATTTACATTCATTAAGTCGAAATTACCTGTCAAAACATGTGTATTACCTTGGACTTTAAAACCGGATCACAGGTGAAACATCCGGTCATTGACTTTGACATTTTTACCTTAGGCTATTTCACATGTTTATTTCACAATCTGTCAAATTAAGTAGTGGAGAATACACTCCAACTGTAGATTCTTAAAAATAATCAATGAGACCCATTAGGGTAGAGTTGATTATTTTTAAGAATCTACAAGTTGGATAATACATTTCTATCTGCAACAGTGTTTTCATTTTATATTTTTACCTTTTTAATGTTCAGAAAGCTAAATAAGCCAAAATTAACAAAAAGTAAACAACAAAATTTTTTCGGCATCCATGCTTTTGATTCTCGTTTATATTTAGATATTTCAAGGTCTTTCAAGTGTCCCAAATCTTCACCTGTGGTCTGTCTGATTTGTTAAGTTGCGGTCGGTTCATTGGTTGTTTTTGTATTGCGAGAATACTCGTCAATTGTGAACATAAATTATGTCAGAACTCAAATACTTGTATCGTGTCTTGTATATTGATCAATTGCTTTTTTTAAACAAATTGTTGATATTTTTTAAACAAAGCTTACTATCAAGAGTTATATATACTATTAGAATTTATTAATGTGGTCAACTTAGCCGAGTGGTAAGATGGAAGTTTTGAAAGTCAAAGTAGACTTTAAAAATCCCAGAGTGGTTCGAGACACGAAAGTCCCAAAATAAGTAAAACACGTTTTTAAGTCTAAAATAGTAAAAGGTTAAAGTTCATATATTCAAGAACAAAAGAATTAACTGTAGATTCTTAAAAATGATCCACTGTTCGAACAATAGTGTGACGTCAGAGAAATGTATTATTTAAGAAATAAATCATGAAAGCCAGAATGTGTTGGGAGTTTTAACATGGATTGGCAGATATTAGTATTTTATCCCGAGCCAGAAGCGAGGGATAAAATTTACTAATATCCGCCAATCCATGTTAAAACTCAAAACACATTCTGGCTTCCATGATTTATTTCCATTCTGATATGTCTTAGAGTACAAATACAGTAGTATACTTTGATTGGAAGACAGCAATTTATATTTACACTCGTGGAAAATGTCGCACACAATTTATGTAACTCGAATAATACTGCACCCTCTATCAGCATTATTAGGGTTACAATTTATGCTGCCAATGGAAAAGTCGGTCACGTTCACCGGTTCATGTGCTAATGAGATTATAACGAATAGATAATTATATTGGTTGTTAACAAAGCTAAAGAAGGAGGACATGTTAGAATTTGTGATAATATTTGAATTGGCTTGGTATTATGACACAGGTTAGATGTGTACAATCAAAAATTATCGATTCATAATAAGTGCCTCTTGGGTCGGGATGCATCAATGATTATGAAAAGTACACAACGGAAGCATTTTATCTATTGAATTATTTGTAGGAAATTAATTTTGATTAAAGAAGATGTATAATTTCTCAATTTTGAGAGATCTGAATTTTTTTTACTCTTAATTAATAGTTGTAACAAGATTGCAACACGTAGTCATGTGTCGCCCGCCGCAATAGAAAGAGGTGTAATGTGAGTGTAATGTTATCCATGCGATATATTTATAAAAATCGAGAAAGCATCCGAGATGCAACAGCTGAGTTGCAAGTCAAAATCTTGGGGCATTTAATTTGTCTATTCACCCTGATCATAAATATATATGGTTTAGGGGTGGGGATCTCAACCATTAAAAAGTTCACTTCAGGTAGGGGGTGGGGTATGACCCCCGGAGCATTATAGCTATATGGCATTTAATTTGCCTAGTCACCGTTATCATAAATATATATGGTTTAGGGTGGGGATCTCGGTCACATTTTTTTATACAGATTACCCAAAGGGGTGGGGCTGACCTGAGGGGGAGGGGGGAATGTTGCATCCTCAACTTCACATTGGCATCTCCACCCATACCAAATATTAAGTTCCTATCTTTTGTAGTTTCAGAGAAATGTGTAATTCTCAAAATATGTACTTTTTCTATAAAAAAAACCCATGATTTTACAAGAAATATTTTTCAAAGGGGGGAGAGGGGGGAATGTTGCATCCTCAACTTCACATTGGAAACTCCACCCATACCAAATATTAAGTTTCTATCTTTTGTAGTTTAAGAGAAATGTGTTACGGTATTCTCAAAATATGTACTTTTTCTATAAAAAAAACCCATGATTTTACAAGAATTTTTTTTTAATTTTGCCCAGTTTTGAACTTGAGCTAGAGATTTGGTCAACAAATAAAAATCTGAGAGCGCTTACAATATATCCGGACGGACGGACGCACGGCATTTCCATATCCCCCGCTCCGCTTTTTGCGGAGGTGGGGGACAATAAAAGGGGAAAAACAGCAAACAAAAACATCAAATAACTTTAAAATCGTTCTGAGAATCGGGACATTGCTGGTTTTAGCTCTTCAAAATTTCGCTCGAGTTGTCTCCCTTTCGGCGTTAAACAAACTACACTTCTGGTATTTTCTTAGCTCCTCTTGAGTCGAACTACGGTTGACTAGAATTTTTTTCATGGTCCCATCGAATTCAAGATAACGAGAGTCAACTGTATATATATGTACATTACAATAAAATTTTCCGCTGAGACAGGCTGTGTTCAACCGAAATGTCAGGAACAAAATATAAAGTTTTTATTTACATGTAAACATATATTCATACTTTTGACCTCTTTCCATTCCTCTTTAATTTTGTCTTCTTTTTCCTATTTTCACACGTCTGGATAGTCATTGGTGCATGACAAAATGAAGAAAACCATGTTCTCTTTCTTTTATTACATCTGCTAGTAACCATCTTACTCTCAGAATGGGGAACATCTATCCAAAATGGAGCTTGTGATTCTTTGTAGTGGCTATAAGTAAAGGCTAATGGCGGTGGTTCTGTCAAACGTTTCATTGCATGATCATCAATTGAATATGGACTACACATTTTCTCTGACTTTCTCTGATAACAATTAGCACGCTTCAAGATCAAAGTACATTATATATACTGCCATTTATTGTCCATGTCTACAAAAATGAAAGCAATTAAACAAATTGAAAAATAATCCCTGAAAATAAATAATTGAAAATGTAAATACTTGTGTTCAATTTTAAACATTTTTTTTTTTTATTGCATATACCAGAAGACATATTCTTTTTTCCAGAGTGACATCACATTATGTAATTGACCAATCAATGATCAACATTTGAAGAAAATGTTAGGAGGTGAAGCCAAGCATATAATCCTCTAGATTCTACATAGACTTCAATACAAATTAATTATTTGATATTTATCAGCAAAAGTTAAATATAATAATTCAATTCACCTCTGGACCTTGTTGACACTATATCAGATCTCTATTTTTTTCATAAAATTGTATGAGACAGATTTATTTTAAATCACAAAAATCAAATTCAAAATTTCCATTCAAATAGAGGTAAAATCATGAGGATACCTGCTTGTTTCACCTCCTTCAATTTTGAAATGCCAGGTTGTCCAGACAAAAAATTTGTTGTCTTATTTATTTAATATAATTAAAAAGCTCTGTATATATAGAGCATTTGTTTAAATTTTTTTCTGTATTCTGTAATTGTCTTTTTTAACTGTCAAAGCACAATAAGTACGAAAGATGAAATTAGAAAAATCCAATTTATTCAGCATGTTGACAGTTAGATGGTTAGAATTAGGGTTATGGTGTTTAATGCCACTTTCAACAATATTTCAGTTATTTCGTGGCGGTCAGTTTTATTGGTGGAGGACACCTGAGTACCCGAAGAAAACCACCGACCTGCCGCAAGTCACTGACAAACTTTATCACACAATGTTGTATTGAGTTCACCTCACCATGAGTGGGATTTGAACTCACATCTTTAGTCATGATAGACACTGATTGTACAGGTAGTTCTAAATCCAACTACCATACGATCACAACCACGACAGTCCACCGGTTGGCAAGATGAACTACTAATTATGAGTCAACTTTGACAATCATTAACAAAAGTCTGTCATTATTAACTCATTTAAGGTAAACAATTAAGTACCAGCAGTATTGAAGAAACCCTGGTTTATTGGATTCTAATTAAATAATATATTCAAAACTAGTTTAACCCCGCCACTTTTTATTGAAGTTAATTTAGTGGTCATGTATTTGTGTGTTGGTGGTATTGATTTTGCCTCTTTCTACGATTTTTCTATTGGATTTTGGAAATGTACCAACAGTGTGGTACATGCATTTTTCGTTTATCAAAATACTAAGATTTTTATTATCTATTTCAGTAAATTTTTTTACGATATAATCTGGTTTGGGGCAGTTTACGCTTAATAAACCGTGACGTGTAACCTGATTTCAAATATTCCCTATAATTTAATTCTTACAACAAAATTTTAATGATTCCTCGATTTTAATTACAATTATTTCATGGGACTATTTGAACTTGTCGCTGGCGAATGAATGTGTTGGTGACGTCACAATACCAAACCCAGGTTATCAAGTACATGTATAACCAATTTTTTTCCCAGGCGGATCAGCCAAGCAGACTGCAGTATTCACATCAAATTAAATGTTTTTGTTATAGCAATACTCACTTGACTTAAAATAAAGTCTACAGATGAACTATCCCATAATGTTACAGTAGCAGTTCCCTGAAAGTAGAAAACAATTATAATGTTGATATCTAGAACCAGAGGCCTACCTGAGCCTGAATTGCTCATCTACTTTAAACATATTTTATTGTACAATAATAAACAATTGGATAGGACACAAGTTTCACAACTTAGAAACATCTTCTACAATGTACATACATGAATAAATACAAAATGAACTTATATAATATTATATACATATTTCATAATAAGTAAAGACATGAAAAAAACAAAAACAAACAAAAACTGAAAATGTTAAGCATCATGCAAATGGATTATCCAAGCTAAAGTATGCTTAATCGAACACGCCATTATATTGTAATGACACGAACACACCGAACATTCAATTGGGATTTAACTTTCTAATGGATTTATAATTAAAGTGGGTGCTTAATAAAGGTAGTTAGAATGTGATGATTTAGGGAGGACGCATACTTCTATTGACATTCGGTAAGTGTATTGCTTATTTTTTAAATTATTGTTAAAAACGAATCGTTAATCCATTTGCATGAGACTGTCTCAAAACTAGTTCATACGATCTTGATCAACAAAGTCAGACGTAAATCCATTATTAACCTGTTACATGTTACAAATAAGACTAATTTACACATACATTTTGTATATATAATCATGACATAGAAAAGCGACAAGTTTCTTTAATGTATATTTGTACTGCCAAAAGTATGGAACAATTTACATCACAGCTAAGTGTTTCATTTCCGAATAAAATAAATCAATATTTACCGGAATTCCAATCAAATTCAACTTATTTATTTCAAATAACATAATAATATGGGTTACGGTAAATCTGTTACAGTGTAACACGTAATGCTCTGCATTTTCATTATGATGTCCACATAAACAGTTAGAATTTACAATTAAATTTGCATGATATAAATCTGCATTTATTTCGCATTCTAGATTGTAATACACTGAGAGAGCGGTCACCTACAGAATAATATTGAGGATTTCTCCTCTTAGTAAAAAATATTTGCTGAAGTTTTAGTTTAAAAGAGGAAAACATAGGAAGATTTCTAATAGTTAGATCCAAAGAATTCCATGCTTGAATAGTACATGGAAAGTAAGAATTTAGGTAAACAGACAAACGATTAAAAGGTACATGTATATTGTGACTGTTACGTAAATTATAATTAACGTTTGCTGCCACTAAAGGCGGAACTAATTCATATAAATAATCGGGTGCTTCCTTATTGACAATTTTGTAAAAAAGTAGCAATTTTTTAACTTCCCTTCTTGTACTCAATGTTTCCCACCCCGTTTCCTTGTAGATTGAATAAAAACTAGCATATATAGATAACCCAGTCACTATACATGCTGCTTCTATTTGTATTTTTTCTAGACGAATACAATTTGTTTGTCCATAATAATCCCAAACTTCTGAGGCATATTCCAAAATAGGTCGAATGAAAACTAAATATATTTTTTCAAGATAATCCCTTTTTAACCTGTATTTAAGTTTTCTTAATATGTTAAGTTGCATAGAAGTTCTTTCAATCAGTACATCAATATGTTTTGTCCACTTACAATCACTGCTAAAAATAACACCTAAATGTTTATGCATATGCACAGGAGATAGTGAAATATCATTAAAGTCAAATATTGAATTATTTTCTAAATGCCTAGTACTAAAAATCATAATATCTGTTTTATTGGAATTGAATTTCACAAGCCATCTATATGACCATGCATTTAAATATTCTAAATCTGTACTTATTAAAGTATGTAAATTTTCTTCCTTATGTGCTGTATGACCAATACAAGTGTCATCTGAACAAACTATTACCTAAAGATGACAATTAATCTTGGGTTTACAATTATTGAATGACTATTTACCTTTTAGCCCTTTAGTTTGACATAGTTTTATTTCTGCAAATTTTACAAACATTTCTTATTGACAATTAAAAGTTAAGATAATTTATTTTTTGCATCTTTCAAGTCGATTTATTTTTTCTACAGAAATTTGTTCAGAAATAATAATAGCAACATAATAACGCTAGGCTTTTTTCTAAAAGGTATTTTCCTAAGGATTTCATCAAAAACTCATCAAAATCAGATGAACAATAAACTCTAATTTTTGCATCTTGAGGCCTCTTGTTTGGAAACGAATAGGCTATAAAACCAACAAAACCAACCTTTATTCTGTGCCAAGGGTCTTTATGTTAATAAAAATTCAGTAGGATTGGTCAATTAGAACAAAAAAATATCGCACAGAAACCATCGCCATGGTCGTGATGGAATGATGGTTGGGTTTATAACTACCTATACAATCAGTATCTATCACTACTAACGTTGTGTGTTCGAATCCCGCTCAGGCGAGGTTTACTCAATACAACATTATGTGATAAAGTTTGTCAGTGACTTGCGACAGGTCAGTGGTTTTCTCAAAGTACTCTGGTTTCCTCCACCAATAAAACTGTCCACAACAACATAACTGAAATATTGTTGAAAGTGGCGTTAAACATCATAATCATGACAGAAACCATCGTGTCTACAAACAGATGACAATGTCGTTGACGACAGACCCATAAAATAATAAAATTTGCTGTAGTATAAAAAGAAATAATTTGATTTCTGTTTAGTGCGAAAAATAATTCTGGCTCCGGAAAAAAACCCAGTTAAATGGTCAGTATTGACGATCTTTCACTAGCAATGAATTAGAATTCTAACCAGAGGCCGTTGTGGCCGTGATCATATGGTAGTAGGCTTTCAAACTACCTGTGCAACCAGTGCCTATCACCACTAATGTTGAGTTTGAACCCCACACAGGCATTATGTGATAGTTTGTCAGTGATTTGCGACAGGTCGGTGGTTTTCTCTGCGTATTCCAATTTCCTCCATCAATAAAACTGACCGCCATGATAGAACTGAAATATTGTTGAGAAAGTGGCGTTGAACACCATAAACCAAACCCAGAATTCTAACCATTAATGATATCACAATTATAATGTCTCTTTTTAGAGTAGCTTAAACTTACCTTATCAGATGATAATTTAACTTTCTTCACCTGAGCAACTGAAATAAAAAAAAAATCTAGAAAGATTTAAATACAGACTCACATATGGAAAAGACTTCCATGATTGCATCATTTCGCTATGACAGTGTGGGAAACGACCGCTCGCCAACTCGCCAAAGGCGAGTGGAAATTTCGGATGGTGAGTAAGATCCACTTTATACTCGCCGATCTGGCGAGTAACAGTTGTAAGGCGAGTAGGAACTTGAAACCGCTTGCCATAACTGGTTACAGCTTTAAAATATCATAGCTCCCAAACAGTTAAATTTTCTGTTAACTGTGTCATTTATCCAACATTTTATTAATCATTGTACTCGATAAGAAAACATTCCGCCATGAGTCATGACACTTCATTTCTGTCAACAGAAAAATTAAGTATACAATCCCGACCCCACATAATTTTGCCAAGGCCGATTTCACGATTAAATGAAATATTATTTCATTACAAATAGATGTGATGACTTTTAAAATTGATGCAAATAAAATAATTTGGTTTTGAAATATTTCAAACGAATTCGTAGTGAAAACATAAAGTTAAATATGTTTCGGAACCAGGTTTACCATACATGTTTTATACCGCGCATTAAAACTTAAAAGATGAAGACAACGAAATTGAGGATTAAGAGATCAATGCGTAAGAGAGTGTTGATTCTTCTTGACCAAGTTAATGACTTGTCAAAATCTGCAAATTAAATTGTTGAACATTACTGTATTGTTTATTTGGTATTTGTTGGCGAGTTTAAAAAAAATTACTGTATTGTTTATTCGGTATTTGTTGACGAGTTTAAAAAAAATGTCACTCGCCAAACATGGTGAGCTCTATTTCATTTTGGCGAGTACTTCTTTCAGACAACTCGCCATTTTGGCGAGTGTTTGAAAAAAATTGTTTCCCACACTGTATGAGGAGAGGTGTACATGTAGACCAATAAAACTAATTTAACTCTGCCACTTCTTATTGAAGTGCCTGTACCAAGCCAGGAATGTGACGGTGGTCATGTACTTGTATATGAATTTTAGGGGTATTGATTTTGCCTCTATTTCTACAATTTTACGATTCAACTTTGTTCAGATGATGTCATATTTTGAGTTTTTCATTTTATCACTACATTGAGGAAGTTATATCATTGCTTGGGTAAAGTGAAACTACTTTTCATTTCAGCAGAACTGTGATTCCCACGGGTGGTTTGCTATGTCACACGCACGGATACTTGAACATCGCCTCGAGGTAGGTTTATGCAGTTGTACAATTTAAAAAAAGGAAAACTAACAAAACCAAGTAGTTCACCGAAAGGCCTACATATCAGACTTCATTGTTAGCATACATTCATTGTGTGCAAACACTTCTGTACAGTTAAAATTCCGGGCAAGGTTACCGTTCACACAAAACCCATTTAACTGTGCAGAAGTGCATAAACCTACCTCGAGGCGATGTTCAAGTATCCGTGGGTGTGACGTAGCAAACCACCCGTGATTCCGCTAACCCTACCGACCCTAATTTTTTTAGTGCCCACACTAATTTTTTTTTCTTTCTTAAATTCATAATATTTGATTGAAATCGGTACATTTGTTAGTTCAAAAACATCAAATACCTGTACCATATACATGTACCGTGAACAATAGTAAAGAAAATGTACTATACAGCTATTAGTATTTGTTAGTAAGTACATATTATAACATAACTCATCGGTGGCGTAATAGTTAACTAATTGCTCGCCCAGAGTGTGGTAAATCGTGGGTTGGAGCCCCACTCGGGTCAAACCAAAGACTATAAAATTGGTATTTGTTGCTTCTCCGCTAAGCAGTAGCATTAAGGAAAAAGAGCAAAGACTGGTTGGCTCGGAATCAGAATAATGTGTCCGAGTGGAGCGACATGTCTACCTGCGGGCTTTTGTTTCAGTGAGCTAGCCCTATAAAAATCCAAGTCAGCGTGTTGGTCTAGTACAAAGCGGACCTCATCATCTTATTGAAAATTCAGTTGTTCTCGTCGTGATATAGCTGAAAAATTGCTGAATTGGCATTAAACAACAATCACTCACTCGCTCATTTCCGACTATGATTCTAATATTATATGTTTTACAGGCATTATTTCCCTTAAAAGTTGGCAAAACCATCCCATTTCATGCCAAGTTGGATGAAAATCCCATATACATTTTTTTGTACTTTTTCCCATTTAGTATCTGTTGAAAATTATCATATGAATTTTTACAAGATTCAAATATCTACAAATTATAAGAAAATTATACTCAAATTTGTTGTTCTTTCTATTGCTCTTGCTAGACTAGACCGGTGCCGTTTTTCCTGTCATGAGGGAGATAACTCGTAAAAAAAGGTATAAAACATTCTATTTTAAAATAAAATCAGGGATGTCAAAAAAGGTCTATTGTCCACTATCGCCACTTACCTCTGAAGAAGTTTATATATATCAACTGTTCTACATGTAGAATTAGGTAAACCAGAAATATAAAAAATTTTCATTTATAGCCATCTGTATAATGTTAAATATACCCTGCAAATGTAAAAAAAAAAATACTGTTTGTTTGATGGTGCTTAACGCTACTTTCAACAATATTTCAGTTATATGGTGGCAGTCAGTTTTATTGGTGGAGGAAACCGGAGGACCCATGGAAAACCACCAACCCGTCGCAAGTCACTGACAAACTATAATCTATATCACATAATGTTGTACACCTCGCCCTGATCGAGATTCGAACTCACAACATCAGACTCAGTGGTGATAGGCACTGATTGCATACAATGTAGGTAGCTGTACTTCCCTGTGATAAATTACATATTCATTTTTGTAAATATATACTGGGTGCTAATAAAACAAGCACCAACTTTGCAATATTGAGTGAATTAGGAAGAATACCATTTGCATTAGATTGCTTTACTTCAGTTTTTAAATACTGGAATCGTTTAGATTCTTCTACTAATTTTTTACTTAAGAATGCATACATTGAAAATAAATACCTACACTCACAGGGTTGTGACACTTGGAGTTAATTGCGATGGTTGTCTACTTGCAGGAGACTTTAGATAACTGCTTCAGGCAGAAATAATATAACACAAAGAAACTATCTACGTGTATTCTTAACTATATATAATCAGGACAGACACAACATCCGGAGTGTATAATTAATATGTGCGCGTGTGTTGCACGTGAGGATCATTATAAATTCTAGAATAGATTTAAACAAATGAATTCATCAACATCCCCTTTTCTTTAAGGAAAATAATTTCGCATCAAATGAATTTAAACTCAAAATTAAATCTATGAATTTCAGACAAACATCGAAGAAGAAATATTAACTTTAGATAATTCACTGAAACTTTGAAATCACTGTTCATTCAGTTACTATAAACTATTGAAATGGCAAACACAAATGAAAAATTTAACTACTATTATGCTAGTCTATACTAAATTGAAAACATTATTTACAGTTAATATTTGACATAGTCATCAAGATACTTCGGCGGTTTAGTCGCACATTTTGGTCGGACTTCGGGTTGTTGAATGTTAATGTCATCACTATTTCGACAAATGTCATTTCTGTCATGGTTCTCAGTGTTCACAGGTTTTTCAGTAGTAACACTTCGAGGTGGTGATCGGTCACGTATGTTAGCGGTAATGTCAGTAGGTCTAATTTTGACACGATTTCGGCGATATTTAACACCATCTTCATTTTGCACAACGTAAGACCTTGGATTATATTGATTGATTATTTGCCCGAGTTTCCAGTTGTCATTTTCTTTCTGCTCGAAGTATACAGATTGTCCTTCTTTTAGTTTCGGTAGATCACGTGCTCGTTTATCATGATGTTTCTTGACAGTTAATTTGCGGTTTTCACGTCCACGATTGGTTTCGTTACATTTATTTAGAAAAGGTAGCATCGTCCGCGTTTTTCTACCAAACATCATCTCGACAGGACTAAGACCGGTATCTTGTCTCGGAGTATTCCGTTGTTCTAATAACGCTTCGAACTAATCGCGCCCATCCTTGACTGTTTTCTTCATCAAAGTCTTAATGATTTTCACGGCAGCTTCGGCTTTTCCCGTTTGACTGTTGATGTCCCGGCGAGGATGTCGCATGATTAACTTTTCAGTTCGACAGAAACAGTTCGAATTCACGACTCACGAATTGAGGACCATTGTCACTCATTACAATAGACGGTATTCCATAACGCGCAAAATGTTTCTTCAGAATTCCTATCATTTGAGAGCTAGTCATTGTCGGCAGATAGTCAACTTCGATAAAATTCGAATAATAATCTACGGCTATCAGATAATTGCGACCTTTTATTTCGAAAATATCAAGTCCAATCTTGTTCCACGGATATGCACCATTGTCATGTTGTTTTAGCGTTTCGCGACAGTTTCGATTCCTGACATATTTCACAGTTGTCGGCGAGTTGTTTTACGTCTTTCGCGATTCCCGGCCAAAATATCGTGTTTCGCGCTCTTCGCATCATACTGTCGTATCCAAGATGTGAACTATGTAATCTCGATTTCATTTCGGCTCGCAACATTTTCGGAATAAGAATAGCTTCTCCTTTAACAATAACGCCATCTACTACACTGAGTTCGTCACGCATATAGAAAAATGGTAACGCATAAATAGGAACTCTATCCTTATCTTCGGGCCATCCATTTAGGATTAATTCAGTCACAGATCGTAAGCTCTCGTCTTTCTCGGTTGCATTCTTAACTTCAAGAAGTCTAGCGTCCGGAAAATTATCAAACGCATTCACGTTCATGATACGGGGTCGTTGCTCACAATCATCGTCCTTATCGTTGCACACGAATGCTCTGCTTAACGCATCGGCCACGATTAAATTGACTCCTTTCACGAATCGGAATTCAATGTCATATCTAAAAAGTTTCATCATGATATCTTGTAAGCGTTTCGGTGCTCTGCTGAGAGGTTTACTCAGAATTGCGGCTAGCAGTTTATGGTCGTTCTGTACAATTACTTTGCGGCCATACGTATACTGGTCGAAACGTTCGAGTCCATACAATATGGACAGTGCTTCTTTCTCTATTTGCGCCCAGTTTCTTTCGGACTGTCTTAGCGCACGCGAAGCGAATTCTACGGGCTTTCCATCTTGTAGCAAAACGGCACCGACTCCGTTCTTGCTACTGTCGACTTGCAAAACTACTTACTTGTTTGTATCGAAATATGCTAGGATCGGAGCTTCCGTAAGCCTTTTCTTGACGTTTTGAAATGCTAGCTCGCGCTCATTTGACCAGTTCCAAGGAACTTCTTACCTTGTCAGTTCGCGTATCGGTTCCATCTCGTTCGCGAGATCGGGTAAGAATTTTGCCATGTACTGCACCATTCCACACAAACGTTTTACACCCGCGACATCGGTTGGAGTTGGCATTTCACGAATCGCGTTAACTTTCTTATCGTCGACTTTTACACCATCACTTGTAATTTTGTGTCCATGAAAAGTTATTTCTTTCAGTCTGATTTCTTTCTTTTCATCATTCAGTATAATATTTTGTTCTTTGCATCGTGCATACAACTTGCAAAGTTTCGTCTCGTGATCGCGCTTAGCCTCTTCATCGGTTTGACCACACCCGGCGATGATAATATCATCGGCGATGGTAAACGTACCATTCAAATCATCAACTGCTTCGGTCAATTTTCTTTGAAATATTTCACTCGATACCTTCAATCCGAACGGTAATCGCGCCCAACGATATCGTCCGAATGGTGTTATCATCGTGGCTAATCGGCTCGAATTCTCGCTTAGCTTGACATGCCAGTACGCCTCTCGGATATCTAGTTTGCTAAATATACGTGCGTTCGCGAGTTTCGGAAGTACATCTTCAAGCGTCGTCAGTCGGTAATGTTCACGCATCAACGCCGTATTAAGCGGTTGAGGATCAATACAGATTCGTAGTTTACCGTTAGATTTTCGCACTACAGCCATTTGGCTTACCCATTCAGTCGGTTCTGTAACGGGTACGAGAACATTTCTCTCAACAAGTTTGTCGATTTTACGTTTCACGTCATCTTGCAGCGACAACGGTAATTTTCGGCACGGTAAAGTTTTCGGTTTAACTTCATCGTTGACTTGTAAAGTCGCAACTCCAAGATCACCGATTTCTTGGACAACAACGTTTGCGATAAAACGGTCATTATTCACGGTAATTAGACCCATATCCTGTACGTTTTAAAACCTAGCAGATTCGTGTGTCCATTCGGCACGACGATCAGTGTTACTATTCTTTCGTCGCCGGTACTTGGATTCTTCACTGTAAGATTTGCTTCACCCAACGGTTTCATCGGTGTTTTGTTCCACATTCTAAGTGTAATCGATGTCGGTGTAACTTGATCTTTGCGAACAAACTTCTTGCAGATTGTGTTGACATCAGCGGCACTATCGAGCTGGAAACGGACCTCACAATCGTTGACATTCATAAGTGCTGTTACTTTCTTATCGACATTAGCTTCAACGACGGATATAGACTTTTCTGAGACAGCATCAATTGCATTTAACCAACAGTCATCGTCACTATCATCGAGTGCTGAAACGGAGTTCACATTGACTTTCTTGCACTTTGACTTGAAATGGTTTCGGCCCTTGCACGCATTGCAAGTTTTACCCCATGCTGGACATTTTTCTTTCTTATTTTCATGTTTATAGCCACAGGCACTCGAATTCCGGACCCCCGGATGATGTACATTTACCCATATCCTACATTTTTTTTTTCAGGTAAATAACATAATGAGAGCTTTTCATGAGTATCGCAACAAAGTTTGATCTTTAATTCTTTCTGTAGCTGAAAGAAATATTACAAAAAGTCTGGTTTGAACAACACACACCTAAAATTGTGGATGTAAAAAAAAAGAGGGGAGCACAAAATTTGTTTTGTATTTTTTTGTATTGGTTTATTGAAACATGAAGTAAAAATGCACACCCTCATGTTTTACTTATTTTAACTGTTTAAAATCAAAACTGGGCATCAGAAATTGCATTAAGAGGGGTTTGGGGGGGGAGGGTGTCATTAATTATTTGTGATGAGCCTAGGGACAAAAATGTTGATTTTTTTTTGCTTTATGATATAAACTAGTGTCCCTTTCTCTATGATCATTTCAGTAATCAAATGGTCATCCGTCAAACTTTATGTTTGAAGTGCATTTTACCATTTCAGACAGAGACTTTTTAAAATATTTGATAATAATACAGGAATTCACAATATGCTTAAATATAAGCAAAATACATTTAACAGTAAAATTAAAGTTTATACAAAAGCCTTTTATAAAAATAAATGGTATGTTAAAAGAAATAAACTTCTAGATGAAAACGGGAAATTGCGAACCTATCTAAAACTCAAATGCAATTTTGGATTCGAAAATTATCTTCATATTTTATCAGATTTTAATGAAAGATAATCTCTCACTAAATTTAGAATCAGTAACCATAAATTAAAGATTGAAACTGGCAGATATTCAAAACCAATAACATCTTTAGAGAATCGCATTTGTGTAAAATGTTTTTCAGACGAAATAGAATCCGAAGAACACCTTCTATTAAATTGTTCCTTTTACATTACTTCTAGCCGCAAGCTTCTTGAAATAATTAAGAATAACATTAATTATTCTAACTTTGAAAAATTATCATTTGGGGATAAATTTATATGGCTTTTAAACTCAGAAAGTAAAGATATTTTAATAAGCATGTGTGATTTCCTGTTAAAAAGTCACTGTTTCGGATAGTTGGAATCTTATATTATAATATTGTCTATTATAACACTACAGTCATGTCTATCATTCTTGTATTTACAATTTATTTGATATTTTATGCAATCACCTTATGTTATTATGTTTGTATGCCCCTTTGTGGGCCCTTTAATTTGGATCAATAAAAAAAATCTTAAATCTTATAGTAGGATACTATTATATAAATCCTTGTTAAAATATCTTTACTTTCTGAGTTTAAAAGCCATATAAATTTATCCCCAAATGATAATTTTTCAAAGTTCATTCACATTCAAAATCCCGCTTTTAATATATTAAAAGTTTCGCCAACAAATTCCCGCGGTTTTGCAACTGGAGTTATCGTGCATGAAAGAAAAACCACGAGTAAGCCCGAACGTAAGTTCAGGGTCGTCAGTTTCGTTTTTGTAATCATCGGATGTTGAAAAGGATGATTTGGAGTGAATGAAGCTATTTTTTGAAGTCGAGTAGGGTTTAATCAAGGTAACTGCTGTTGTAATTCTTAGATAAACATCTTGTTAAACGAATTAAGGAGGACTAGCGGTGAGATGAAAGGTATTAATGGAAATAAAATGAGTTGAAGCGTGGCTACCGACGACATTTGTATCTCCCTTGTCTAGTGTATATATGTGGATAGTCGATCTTTTTATTCACCGGGAACAAGTCCCTGTGCTTAAAGGGGCCTGGGTGGCTCAATGAGTTAGGTCATTGGATCTAACAACTCGTACAAGCCCATCACCAATACGGCGTGGGTTCGTGCCCATCTTTGTAAATTACAAAAAAGGGTGCACTCGACTCGCAGACGCAAGTGATAAAGTTTACTAGTTGCTTGCCCATGGTCGGTGGTTCTCTCCGAGTACTCCGGCTTCCTCCACCACTAAAACTGGTTGTCATGATATAGCTGAAAGTGATGCTCTATTTTGAATGTCATTCTGTCACTCTAGGACTGTGCTGAAAACATTTGTGTTGTACTGACAATAAGCCTTCAGGACAAAACATTTGTGTTGTACTGACAATAAGCCTTCAGGACAAAACATTTGTGTTGTACTGACAATAAGCCTTCAGGACAAAACATTTGTGTTGTACTGACAATAAGCCTTCAGGACAAAACATTTGTGTTGTACTGACAATAAGCCTTCAGGACAAAACATTTGTGTTGT
>MJUT01058902.1:357432-370081 GCA_002080005.1 Gigantidas platifrons | reverse complement strand
TAAGCCTTCAGGACAAAACATTTGTGTTGTACTGACAATAGCCTTCAGGACAAAACATTTGTGTTGTACTGACAATAAGCCTTCAGGGCAAAACATTTGTGTTGTACTGACAATAAGCCTTCAGGACAAAACATTTGTGTTGTACTGACAATAAGCCTTCAGGACAAAACATAAGTTGGGTTATAGTAGTTCTTGTCACCCAAGATATTTTTGTACAGCAGTACATACTTCTAAGGTAACTTATGAATGAATACTAAAGTGAGCGATTGATTGTTGTGTAATGCCAAGTGACCAATTTTTCAGCCATATCGTGGCAATTACACCTCCGATGTGGTTCTAATGTAATTTATGAATGAATACTACAGGAATGAACTGATACCAATTTTATAGTCTTATGGGATGACCTGACTTGCGCTCGAACTCATGATCTACCACACTCAAGGCAAGCACATTAACCATTACACTTCCGATGCGGTTCTAATGTAATTTGTGAATGATTTCTACAGGAATGGACTGATAGCAATTTTATAGTCTTATAGGATGACCTGACATGCACTCGAACTCATGATCTACCACACGTGAGGCAAGCACACGAACAATTACACCTCCGATGTGGTTCTAATGTAATTTATGAATGATTTCTACAGGAATGGACGGATACCAATTTTTAGTTGAACTATTGTCATTACTTGGCATCCGTCGTCTGTAAACTTTTCACATTTCAAGCTTCTTCTCCAAAACCACTTGGAACCAAACTTAGCAGGAATGTTCCTTGGATGGTCCTCTACAAAATTTCTGTTTTTCGTTCCAGTAGGATATTCAACATGGCTGCCAGGGCCAATAATATGTTCTGATTGGCTGAAATTTCAAAGATCTTCTTCTCTGAAACTAATAAACTGACTGAACCCAAACTGTAAATGAATGATCATTGGAATGTCCTTTACCAAGTCTCTGTTTTTTATGCCGATCGGAATTCCACCGCAGGACATAGATTAACATTGGACCCTATGGGAAAATGTTCAAATGCCTTCTTCTCAGAAACTACAAATATGATTAAACCCGAACTGTACATGAATTGAATGTTCATTGGATGGTCCTCTACAAACTTTAGGTTTTTTGTTCCGATATGAAATTCAAAATGGCGGCTATGGCAGGACTTAAATTAACATTGGACCCTATGGGAAAAATGTTTCAAAACGCTTCTTCTCTGAAACCACTTGGACAATTGAAACCAAACTGCCCAGGAATGATCAGTGGAAGGTCCTCTACAAAGTTTCTGTTTTTTATGCCGGTCGGAAATCCAAGATGTCAGCCACCGCAGGACATAGATTAACATTGGACCCTATGGGAAAATGTTCAAATGCCCTCTTCTCATAAACCACAAATATGATTAAAGCCAAACTGTACATGAATGTTCATTGGATGGTCCTCTACAAAGTTTAGGTATTTTGTTCCGATATAAAATGGAAGATGGCAGCTACAGCAGGACTTAGTTTAACATTGGACCCTATGGGAAAAGTGTCTCAAAACCCTTCCTCTATGAAACCACTTGGACAATTTAAACCAAGCTGCCCAGGAATGGTCATTGGAAAGTCCTCTACAAAATTTAGGTTTTTTATGCCGATCTGAAATCCAAGATGGCCTCCACTGCAGGAAATAGATTAACATTGGACCCTATGGGAAAATGTTCAAATGCCTTCTTCTCAGAAACTACAAATATGATTAAAGCCAAACTGTATATGAATGTTCATTGGATGGTCCGCTACTTAGGTTTTTTGTTCTGATAAAAAATTCAAAATAGTGGCTACGGCAGGACTTAGTTTAACATTGGACCCTATGGGAAAAATGTTTCAAAACGCTTCTTCTCTTAAACCACTTGGACAATTGAAACCAAAGTGTCCAAGAATAATCATTTGAAGGTCCTCTAAAAAGTTTGCGTTTTTTATGCCGATCTGAAATCCAAGATGGCCGCCACCGCAGGACATAGTTTTTACATAGGACCAATTGGTTCTTTTTATAACCAGGTGAACGATACAGGCTCTTGAGAGCCTCTGGTATAGTCTGATGGGATGACTGACTTGGGATTGAACTCATGATCTACCACACGTGAGGCAAGCACACGAACAATTACACCTCCGATGTGGTTCTAATGTAATTTATGAATGATTTCTACAGGAATGGACTGATAGCAATTTTATAGTCTTATAGGATGACCTGACTTGCACTCGAACTCATGATCTACCGCACTCAAGGCAAGCACTCTAACCATTACAGAATGGACTATGTTACAAGTGGAAGGTTTAGTAGTCAAGCTGTGATTGATTGATTTATTGTGTTTAATGTCACTTTCATGGTTTTAGAGGTGGAAGAAGCCGGAGTACCCGGAGAGAACCACCGACCAAGGGCAAGCAACTGATAAACTTTATAACTTGCAGTTGCGAGTCGAATGCACCCTTTTTGTTATTTACAAAGCCAGGCGTGAACCCACGTCAAGCTGTGAAGTTTACTATCAAGATAAGAAGAATTGAAACTAAAGGCGTTTTTAATGTTTGAGGTGACAGGTCACTTTTAAACTTCATTTTACTGCATTTTTTTAATTTTTAGAAGATGATAGATGTTTGTTTGTTTGTTTGTTTTTATTGAAATTTGATTTTAAAACTCTCAAGATTGGATAGGGTTATGGTGTTCAACGCTTTCAACAATATTTCAGTCATATTGTGGCGGACAGGTTTATTGGTGGAGGAAACCGGAGTACCTGGAGAAAACCACTGACCTGCCGCAAGTCACAGTTTTAAAACTCTTTTCTGAAAAAACCAAATGATTTGAATGGAAACTTGACTGAAATGTATGGTTTTTAGTGTCGATATGAAGATTAAGATAGTAATTGGTATAGATATTTTCACAGATGACTCTATAGTAAAAATGAAGATGTTTTTTTGGCCCTCATAGAAGCTGCAAATTATATTGAATCTAAACTATATATGATTAATCATAAGACTGTTCCATTATGAAATTTACATTTGCTGTTTTGTTAACCGAATATCCAAGATGGCCACAGTCACAGTTCAATGGTTTCAGAAAACAAAATTTCTCCTATAGGTTTCTATGTTAAACTTTGTCCTGTGGTTGTTGCCGCCATCTTAGATTCCCACTCTACTACAAAGTGACTAATATGATGTCCTTGCCCATCTTCATAATTTAACAGAAGATGCATTTAATTGTATTATTTGGAAACTTATGGGCATACATATCTTCTTCATTCAAAACTTAAAGTGAATTCAATTCAATTAAATCATGCAAAATTAAAAAATAAATAGAGCAGTGTTACACTGTATACTATAATTATTTATCTGAAGTTGCCACGGAAATAGAATGTTGATTGGCCAACGGCCTCCTTCTAACAATCAATGGACGACCTTTCGTTTATTAACGACCCTTTGCAATTTGCTTGCAAAATGCATAACGATCGCCCATCTCAACAAAAACAGCAGAAGACTTGTCCCTTTAATATCACATAATTACAGAAGCCAAAAATAGCATAACATTACACAAATCAAAATCCCTGGAAAGTGTTCCCTCTGTATTTTGGTCAACAAAATGTATATGAAGCAGAAAATCAACATCCCTCTCCTTTACATATTTTTGCTTGTCTTTTAACTAGGTCATGTGTATTAATATAAGAATATTCATATAAAAATTGTATCAGTCTTAAGAAGGACGGATATATGTACAATATACGTACATTACCGGAAAATATATAATTTATTTGTACGAGCTTTAGAAACGGGTAATAATAATAATAATAATGATAATAATAATAAATTCTTTATTTATAGAAGGTTACACAGTTAGTAAATAACTAATCTTCCCTAAGGCCCTCATTGGCATATTGTAAAGTACACTATATTAAAGTTATACACAAGAAGCAATACATTGTAATTAGTATACACAAAAAGATTAAGTAAACATTTAATGGTAATTTAGGGTACATAATCATTTAAGATGAGACTTTTAACTTGTTTTAAATGCATTGTGAGAAGAAGCTTGCCGTATTGAAAACAGAAGTTCACTCCATAGCTTTGGTCCAGAGTATGTAAAAGTTTTCTTAAGAAGTTCAGTTTTTGCCTTTGGGATTTGTAATTTTTCACTTAAAACATTTCGGAGAGAGAAAGACAGCCTTTGGCGAGCTTTTCTAGCATCTGTGACGTCAGCACTTATACTGTTGCTCTACATGAATCAAGTACCAGAAATGCTTTATTAGGTCCATTATTAAATAACACTGAAGCTTATTTGACCCCCTTTATTAGCTCACGTCTTCCGTCCGTCCGTCGTACGTCGTAAACTTTCACATTTAAATCTTCTCCTCTGAAACCCCTGAACCAAATTAAACCAAACCTGGCAGGGGTGGGTCCCTTTCAAAATTGTGTCCGACAGACCCGCCCTCCATTCAAGATGGCTGCTGTTACTAAAAATAGAAATTTCTTCAATTGTCCATTGCTGCTTTATTATAAATCTAAATGAGCTCAAATTTTTACTGCAGCTACATGGAAATGAGTAGTTTAACATAACCAGGTGAACGATTACAGGCTCCTAGGAGCCTCTAGTTAGTACTCAAAATCACACACTTGCATGTTTTAAAAGTATATATCTTCCATCTATGCAGGTAACTTACAAATATTTAAATCATAGGGACTGAATTTGATTTAGAGAACTTTCTGGTTCATTCAAGGTTTAGTTATGACAAGTTTCATTGTAGTATTAAATAAACTCATGCATTTGTAACGGGGTCCCTGGTTACGTAGGGAACAATGTTAATGTATCAGTACAACAGCTGACTCTTTGTTAACATCTTACATTTAACTGTACCTGTAGTATGGTCTAGTCCTATTGTACAGTACCAATACACTCAGTGTTGTTAGCTCACTAGACAGCTGACTCTTTGTTAACACCTTATATTTAACTGTACCTGTAGTATGGTCTAGTCCTATTGTACAGTACCAATACACTCAGTGTTGTTAGCTCACTAGACAGCTGACTCTTTGTTAACACCTTATATTTAACTGTACCTGTAGTATGGTCTAGTCCTAATGTACAGTACCAATACACTCAGTGTTGTTAGCTCACTAGACAGCTGACTCTTTGTTAACACCTTATATTTAACTGTACCTGTAGTATGGTCTAGTCCTATTGTACAGTACCAATACACTCAGTGTTGTTAGCTCACTAGACAGCTGACTCTTTGTTAACACCTGATATTTAACTGTACCTGTGGTATGGTCTAGTCCTATTGTACAGTACCAATACACTCTGTTGTTAGCTCACTAGACAGCTGACTCTTTGTTAACACCTTATATTTAACTGTACCTGTAGTATGGTCTAGTCCTAATGTACAGTACCAATACACTCAGTGTTGTTAGCTCACTAGACAGCTGACTCTTTGTTAACACCTTATATTTAACTGTACCTGTGGTATGGTCTAGTCCTAATGTACAGTACCAATACACTCAGTGTTGTTAGCTCACTAGACAGCTGACTCTTTGTTAACACCTTATATTTAACTGTACCTGTGGTATGGTCTAGTCCTAATGTACAGTACCAATACACTCAGTGTTGTTAGCTCACTAAACAGCTGACTCTTTGTCAACACCTTATATTTAACTGTACCTGTAGTATGGTCTGCTCCTATTGTACAGTACCAATACACTCAGTGTTGTTAGCTCACTAGACAGCTGAATCTTTGTTAACACCTTATATTTAACTGTACCTGTAGTATGGTCTGCTCCTATTGTACAGTACCAATACACTCAGTGTTGTTAGCTCACTAGACAGCTGACTCTTTGTCAACACCCGATATTTAACTGTACCTGTAGTATGGTCTGCTCCTATTGTACAGTACCAATACACTCAGTGTTGTTAGCTCACTAGACAGCTGACTCTTTGCTAACACCTTACATTTAACTGTACCTGTAGTATGGTCTGCTCCTATTGTACAGTACCAATACACTCAGTGTTGTTAGCTCACTAGACAGCTGACTCTTTGCTAACACCTTACATTTAACTGTACCTGTAGTATGGTCTAGTCCTATTGTACAGTACCAATACACCCTGTTGTTAGCTCACTAGACAGCTGACTCTTTGTTAACACCTTATATTTAACTGTACCTGTGGTATGGTCTAGTCCTATTGTACAGTACCAATACACTCAGTGTTGTTAGCTCACTAGGCAGAATGATGGCCAAACTAATAACAGTAACAATTACATATCAGCAACAAAATACATATTTACAACAGTGGATATGTCATTACATAACAACCTGACTCCAACTGACTAACCTAGGGTTAGGGTTATGGTGTTTAATGCCACATTCAACAATATTTCAGTTATATCGTGGCGGTCAGTTTTATTGGTGAAGGAAACCAGAGACTCCAGAGAAAACCACTGACCTGACACAAGTCACCAACAAACTTTATCACATAATGTTGTATCGAGTACACCTCGCCATGAACGGGGTTCGAACTCACAACTTTAGTGGTGACATGCACTGATTGCACAGGTAGTTGTAAATCCAACTACCATACGATCACGACCACGCTGGACTCCTGTCAAACCTGAAGTGTTACAGAATATTAATAGCATGGAATGATATCAACGCATGGGCATGACATGATTCACTCTATATAAGTAATTAGAATTCAAATATCAGATAAACAATTAATTAATTAACATGTCTGATTAAATTAAATGTACATTAATTAAATGTCAAAATATATCTTTCCTTTCACAACTAAAAAATTAGAAAGATGTCAAATTCAAACATGTAAAATATTATTTATATGACAAGCAGCTAAATTGTTAAAAAAATCTTAAATCGATGTTGGAACACGGTAATTTTCTCTTAAACTGGTCTAGTAGTTATGGTACACAATTTTACACAAACATTTATACCTTATGTTGTGACATTGACATTATTGAGTAACAATATTCACACTAATTAATTAATACTATAAATCGATGGTGGAACACAATTTAGCTCGATCATACATTATTCATGTCCTATGTTCCTTTCTGGCTTAATATTGTATGCTATAGGTCCTGACATACTAAACCCCAGATAAAATGTAACTCGCTCCTCTGATAAAATTTCGTTGTTTTTTCCCCTTAACTGGCTGATTTCTATGAATTTATCTGGCATTTTTTCATTTTTAATTGTTATACTTTGATATGAAGAATTTTCTCCTTTTGTTATCACATGACCTTGAAGTCTTTTAAGCTTTGCTTTTGTGAGTGTTTTTTCCCAAACAAAGTCATCATTCTGAATATGTTCTTTAAAATATATGTCAGATCTATGGCAAATTAGCGGGAGTTTTGACTCTTTCTCATTTGCAGCAAAAAATTGTGTTGTTGGTTTTTGTCGTCCATTTTCCTCATGAAAGAAAGCCATATTCCGACCATTACCTATTTTAACTGGTTTACTCTTTGAAATGTCCTTTAGATGTCGTAGACTGTCATTAAATAATTCATTCTCAAAACTGACCTTATTTTCTTTACAAGGCCACATCAGGACCATGATAAAAAAACATGCAAGGTCATACATAAAGGAATACTCTTTTGGCCTCATGCGACTTTTTGTTTTAAGAAGTTTACAATTATCAATAATAGCGTTCGTAGAATCTCTACACCCTCCAACTAAGCCTAGGGCAATATTTATAAATACTGAACCAGCTATATCTCCAGGTTCCTTGTCTTCAATTGTTGAATAATGAGTTTTTATTTCTTGGAATTTAGCTATTATATTCTGCTTAGTAAAATCTGGTTCTGAGTCTTTAAACTTTCCATACATTGCAAAGATATTGATGTATGTGTTACCGTGTAGCTTTAAAATTCTTCTCCTGTGCCACTCATCTCTTGCAGATACCATTTCAGGCCTACACAACAAATCTGGAGGCTCTTCTCCGTCCTCTCCAAACATGGCACAAAATCCATCTAGTATGCTATCATAGTCTTTTACTAATTCTTTATGTGTTCTATGTATCTTTTTTTGGTTTGGTTTTCCAATTCTAGGAAAGCTATCATAAAAGGTAGTATAAAAGAAAACTTGTCGTTGAAAATCTTCCAATGCTTTTTCACCCTGACCTTTCATTTTTTTCAACGAAGAATTAATATCATCGTCCCAGTTAACCCTCATATTAGTGGGAATATACTCGTCATCTATTAAGAATCTCTTTAAATCAAAATCTGGAGGAAAGATTACACTGTATTTTAAAAAACTCCATACTAAATTGATAGATATCACTGAATCTTTATAACTGTACAAGACAGCATTTGTATTAAATGCAATATTTTCATTTTGTGCTTTTACAAATTGTTCAAGTGCTCCCAAAATTAGCCTTAAGAGTGGTACAGCATCTGCTGCTGGTACTTTGTTGTTTGGTGTCTTTTTCAGCTTTTCATCCCGTAGATGTTGAAACTGCGCTTTCAGTATATTTCCATATGTATGTAAAACATAACAACGGTTTTCTTTATGGGCTAATTCAAGGGACTTTTTAGCCCATTCAACTGCTTCATCAAAATGTTTCCATTTAGAATGAAGTCGTGCAAGCGTTTGTGATATAGTTCCTGCATATTTTTCGAACTTTGAATCATTTATAAAGAGCGAGAATCCTTCTTTTAGAACTTCACCTGCATTGTTATACCCCTTTTCTTTCTCACTCGTTTCAGCATCTAATATGCTCTCAATGAGTGGTGAAAAGTTCGTTTGCTTTTCATCAGTCGCCATTCTGCGATTTAACATATGGTGTACAATTTCAAAAACATCATCTCTGCCACGAGAAGTACTCTTCATAAGATTGCTTTTCAACATATCAATGGTTAGAGCACTCAATGTATTTTTCTTAATCTGGAATACATATTCCAAAACAGATTTTGCAAGCATTGGGTGGGCCATTCTGATCTGTTTTCCACCAGCAGTCTCTTTGTCTTCAAATACTAAAAGTATATTAAGACTCATTGACAATATTCTCTCCCAACTTTCGTCTTTTTCGTCATCATCAGAAAAATAGTGAAAGTCATCACAACATTCTAGCGGCACAGCGATCTTTGTAGTTCTTCTAAAATTTGGAGTTTGTTCTGTGATAAGAGCAATGAATTGTACCAAATCAAATTCAAATGATTGAACGTCCAGTTTACTCATTAGATTTTTTACGATATTCTGAATCTTGTTTTGGTTGAAATTGGTGCGCAGTACCATAAAAGAAAGTAAATGTTTTGGTTGTGTTAAATATAAATTATCAAAATTCCCTTCTTTCTCAAGTTCTGTATTTTTATTTTCCATCCAAATTATTTCTTCATCTGTTAATTTTTGAACAAGAACTTCAGTTAGGCTATTGGAATCTGAGGGCAAGGGAAAAACCTCATCAACACTGTAACAAATACATATGAGACATTTTAAATTTTTGTTCTTTGTTTCTTTGCGAAAAAGAAAACTCACTTTCTTGATAAATTCCTCATAGATGACTTCTACTTGTGAAATGTCATCTAAAAGTATGAGAAGGGGCATGGCATTTTCTTCCTGAGTTAGTAGTGATTGTTCGTCATCTTCCACATCAAAGTCTAACTTCCAAAGATCAAGTATTTGCTGTGGTGTATTTTCAGAAAGATGTTTTACTACCGCACACTTGTATTCCTTTCTAAACGTCCATAAAATATGTCTAACAAAAGTGCTTCCCCCTGCTCCAGGTTCGTGTTCAAGATTGAAAGTGAAGATATTACATTTTTGTTTTTTTGGATACTTTAAAACATTTTCTATTTTAGATCTTGTATTATCGAAACAGTTCCTCTTCAAAACATGGCTTTCATAATAGAAATTCCACCAAGATACTTTATTTCCTCTGTAAAACTCTATTTCCTTTTCATTCTTAAATTGGATCCGAGCATTTGCATCAGTTCTCGTATTTCTCTCACACTGATTAGCATTTAACAATTCCAAATCAGACAGCCGTTCTCTGAACCGTTCACTGATTGGACCTACATGTCCGGGCAACCAAAAATCACAATCATCATCATATCCTACCAATTCATGTATAGTTGTTCTAATGTTCTTCCATTTTATACCAACTACACTCATTCCTTCCAAATCTATACCTTTTCCAGCTCGTCTGGAAACATTCTCCTTAAACATTTTAAAAATATCGTTTTCTTCTGCTAATATAAGTATTTGGTCCCGTCTAAACCTTTTATGAATCTCTATGAATGTTTCTATGACACCATCAAAGTCAATAGAAAACAGCATGATTAAAATTAAAGCTCTTGATCTTGGAATAACAGAAGGCTGACTGAAGAAGATAACAGCGTCAATGACACCAATGTAGTTTTGATCCCATTCTGCATTTTTTAAATGAGGTTCTGGTGGAGTACGATCAGCCTGACCATTCGCAAATATCCAAACTGTTTTATTACGGTTTAATTTATTAATTAAGGTTTGGGTATCTCCTAAATATTGATTAAAAGTTTTCCTGCTTGCTATGATAGAATAGTCCTTATTTCTTACCATTTTGCTAAATCCGTTTATATTCGATTTATCATCAAAATCGAAAACAGCCGATATAAATGGAAATCTTTTTATGAAGGACATTGTATCCATCCATGAATTATCACTGTCTTTCTGTGCTTCTGTTGGTTTTCCCAGCACAAAAATGGGATACGAGGATTTGTCTAATTTATCTTTCCCTTTACACAAAAGACGACGCAATTTAGTAATAGGTTTTTCAATAGGACTGTCTGGTGTAGAGTTTTTATCTGCTTCTTCGATTCTTCTACTGTTAATGTAATCTACTAAATCTCTATTGATAAACCCTTTTTTTTCCCTTTCATCAATTTCCCTTGTGCTTGAACCATCTCTAGCATACAATATAAATTTATCTTTAACTCCTTTAAGCTTACGACATTTTGCCATATTAACTTCAAAACAGAGGTCCCTACAGACATCTGAATAAGGTTGTATATCTATTTCCATTACATACAAGGGGCGACTACTGCCTGATAAATCTGTTTCCGTCTCAACTCTCAAGAAATAGGGATCTGCTATACATTTATCTGCACTACCTTCAGATGAAAAACAAGACTTAATAGCAGATCTAAGATTATCTGTACATGCGACCTTGACCTCATTATCTTCATCTGGATATCCAACAATTTCTCCGTGTTTGTACTGACTTCCAACACTATCTCCTACACCAAAGTATATTGTTCCATTATGTCGCGTGTTCAAACATCCTGCTGCAAATCGCAATGTCTCCATCAAAAACTTTTCCAAGTACCTATTCATGGCTACACTTGTAGTAAATAGCTTATATTCAATACAGCGACTCAACATAGTACCACTACTTTCAGGATTAGGTAGAATATGTCCTTTGTGGTAAAAGTAATAATCTGCATCTACCTTAAATGGACGTGGCTTTTGAGGATGTAGAACACTTACTTTTGCATTTTCAATATTTCTGGTAAGACTTTCTGTGTTGTCTGGTACAATTCGAAATCCAAAATCATAATCTTCAGGATCAAATAATATGCAATTACATTTTTTTTCAACAGAAAAATGAAAGAAAACTGGTTTCTTTTTGCTTGCGCTAAGCACTATTTTATAACTATTATCTGCAATATTCAATTGCTTAGAAACCAACAAAATACAATGGTGAAATCGTTTGATATCATCAAGTTCTTTTTCCATCAAATATTTCCAACTTAATGTGGACTCTAAAAGACTAATGTCTTTGGATCCGCTTGAAACGGCCAATTTTTGTTGATAAGACTGAAGATCTTTGTCGTTCTCAGAACAAATATCTACCCATAGTTTCGTATTTTTTCTTACACGCTTCCATAAACTTCTCTCTTGATTTTGGGTTGTATATTCTGAATCTTCACACAAGACGAAAAATAAGAATTTTTTTTGAAATTGATCACATTTCGTCCAAGACGTATCTATTAGTTTTAGTTTACAGCATGGCATTTCTTTATCAACATCTCCCAGGTGTTTTAAATGTATATGTTTCTCTATAAATTGGCAATATTCATCAATACTACTTTGTGTTTTATCTGGTTTCCTAATTTCCTTTTGATCTTTTTTATCACATTTACCATATCTTTTATCTCTATCTTTTAACAGTCTAATAAAAACAATTTTTTTCAAAGATTTCACATCTTTAAAGTCTAAGGCCATGTCATCAGCATTTTCATAATTTATAAAAACCAACCCATCTATCATCTTTTCTGTTATTGCAGCTGTTAAACTGATAGTCATTTCCTTAGTGTGAATATTTGTGAAGATCTTTTCAATATATTCATTTAATTTTTTAGAGTTCCACATTGCCATTTCCGAGGTAAAGTCATCTTTTCTCTTATGTCGCAGTATAAGAATCTTACGTGCCAACCCTATAGGAACTCCAGTATCAGATGCAAAGTTGGTACAATCATTTGCAGAATAATCGTTGAAAATAGTCTCGCCATCTAAGTATCCTAAGCCACCATACTTCTGTACTATTTCAACGGTAATTCCAATAAAATTGAACCATTTCTGTACATCCTCTGTTGAGCTTTTCTCACTTATACCACTAACCAACGCAATGCCACCTAAAATATTACAACAAAAAAATG
>MJUT01058902.1:326837-352462 GCA_002080005.1 Gigantidas platifrons | reverse complement strand
CCAGTAAAGTTAGAGGTCATGTATTTATGTGTTATGGGTATCGATTTTGCCTCTTTCTACGATTTTTCTATTGGATTTTGGAAATGTACCGACAGTGTGGTACATGCATTTTTCCTTTATCAAAATACTAAGATTTTTATTATCTATTTCAGTAAAGTATCTGGAAGTTCTTTAAGGAATATTTTTAATTTTTTTTTACGATATAATCTGGTTTGGGGCAGTTTACGCTTAATAAACCGTGAAGTGTAACCTGATTTCAAATATGCCTTATAATTTAATTTTTACAACAAAATTTTAATGATTCCTCGATTTTAATTACAATTATTTCATGGGACTATCTGAACTTGTCGCTGGCGAATGAATATTTTGGTGACATCACAATACCAACCCAGGTTATCAAGTATAACCCATTTTTTCCCAGGCGGATCAGCCAATCAGACTGCAGTATTCACATCAAATTAAATGTTTTTGTTATAGCAATACTCACTTGACTTAAAATAAAGTCTACAGATGAACTATCCCATAATGTTACAGTAGCAGTTCCCTGAAAGTAGAAAACAATTATAATATTGATATCTAGAACCAAAGGCCTACCTGAGCCTGAATTGCTCACCTGAACAAACTATTACCTAAAGATGACAATTAATCTTGGGTTTACAATCATTGAATGACTATTTACCTTTTAGCCCTTTAGTTTGACATAGTTTTATTTCTTCAAATTTTACAAAAATTTCTTATTGACAATTAAAAGTTAAAGGGGCATTAGCTACGATTTTGACCAATAAAATTATATGCTTTGGAAATTGGTAAATAGCTGTAAAATGATGAAATAAAGGTAAATATTTCACATTAAACAGCTTATCGAACCACTTTCCACCTTTTGAAAACGAAAATTACCATCGATTACTTATTTGCTTGCAAGCAAATAATTTGACCTCGCTTTTTCCGTATGCAATTGACCTTACTAGTGACAGGTAAAAACAAATAATTTGTATTTTGTCGCTTATTAACTGCCAACTTGTATGGTGCTTTGTCCGTAATTAACACCGACTAAAAGCAGATTCACAAAAAATAAGAAATAAGTGCATTGTTGTACTGATTTAATGACGATTCGACAAACTCCGTAAACAATGTCGATAATTAATCAGATGGGGTCCATTTCTTGATCGATCTCAAAACACGAGCAGTTGCACGTTTTTTCCCCGATGCGCGTACATTTCATAACATTTATAAATTACAGAAACACGTTTTATAAAGGCATCAATGATATCTGATAGTTTTTATGGGTAACAAAAATTTACGATTTGGCAGATAATTCCCCTTTAAGGTAATTTATTTTTTGCATCTTTCAAGTCAATTTATTTTTTCTACAGAAATTTGTTCAGTAATAATAATAGCGACATAATAACGCTAGGCTTTTTTCTGAAAGGAATTTTCCTAAGGTTTACATAAAAAAAGCTCATCAAAGTCAGATGAACAATAAACTCTGTACATATTAAAAAGGAACACTAATTTTTGCATCTTGAGGCCTCTTGTTTGGAAACGAATAGGCTACA
Source organism: Gigantidas platifrons (assembly GCA_002080005.1). Taxonomy (NCBI): domain Eukaryota; kingdom Metazoa; phylum Mollusca; class Bivalvia; order Mytilida; family Modiolidae; genus Gigantidas; species Gigantidas platifrons. The sequence continues at coordinate 350,906 of MJUT01058902.1, read as the reverse complement.
AAACCAACAAAACCAACCTTTATTCTGTGCCAAGGGTCTTTATGTTAATAAAACTTCAGTAGGATTAGTCAACTAGAACAAAAAATATCGCTCAGAAACCATTGCCGTGGTCATGATGGAATGGTGGTTGGGTTTACAACTACCTATGCAATCAGTACCTATCACCACTAACGTTGCGAGTTCGAATCCCACTCAGGCGAGGTTTACTCAATACAACATTATGTGATAAAGTTTGTCACTGACTTGCGACAGGTCGGTGGTTTTCTCCAGGTACTCTGGTTTCCTCCACCAATAAAACTGACTGCAACGATATAACTGAAATATTGTTGAAAGTGACGTTAAACACCATCATCATAACAGAAACCATCGTGTCTACAAACAGATGACAATGTCGTTGACGACAGACCCATAAAATAATAAAATTGCTGTAGTATAAAAAGAAATAATTTGATTTCTGTTTCGCACGAAAAAAATTCTGGCTCTGGAGAAAGAACAGTTAAATGGTCAGCAGTGAATTAGAATTCTAACCAGGGGCTGTTGTGGCATATGGTAGTAAGCTTTCAAACTACCTAAGCAATCAGTGCCTCTCACCATTATGATGTTGAGTTCGAACCCCACTCGGGCAAGGTGTACTCGATACAACATTGTGATAAATTTTGTCAGTGACTTGCGACAGGTCGTGGTTTTCTCTGGGTATTCCGGTTTCCTCCACCAATAAAACTGACCACCACGATATAACTGAAATATTATTGAAAGTGGCATTAAACAACATAAACCAAACGTAGAATTCTAACTATAAATGATATCACAATTATAATGTCTCTTTTCAGAGTAGCTTAAACTTGCCTTATCAGATGATAATTTGACTTTCTTCACCTGAGCAACTGAAATTAAAAAAACAAGAAAGATTTAAATTTAGACTCACATGTGGAAAAGACTTGCATGATCGCATCATTTCGCTAAGAGGGGTGTAGGCCCATACAACTAATTTAACCCTGCCACTTCTTACTAAAGTGCATGTACCAAGCAAGGAATGTGAGCGGTCATGTTTATTATTTTACCTCTATTTCTACAATTTTATGATTCAATTTTAGAACTGTTCAGAGGGTGTCACATTTTTGGTTTTTCATTTGATCACTACATGATATGCATTGAGGAAGTTATATCATTCACTAAGATGACCGTAACTGAAAACTGAGATGACCGTAATTGCAGTTTTCAGTTATGGTCATCTTAGCGAATTTTTAAAATCGGATTTTCTCTTTCATATACATTTTTCAGTCGTAATTTGTGATTTCCTTGTGAAAAGTTCATAGATCAGTGATCTTGAAGGTTTTTTTCAGAATGGGCCCATGGCCCCTTCAAAAAAATTTCAATGGGCCATTGTAAATTTCCAGCACAATAATGCATAGATATGTATTTTCATACTATAGCTCATGTACATTTTTTGTAACATTTAAATAAATATACAATGTACATGTAATTGATTGAAATTGAATTGCTTTTCAGTTTTCTAGTGATTTCTGCAGCCTCTGGATTCACCCATCGCTACCTTGCTTCACTACATTGTTATTCCAAAGATTGAAATGTTTAACTTTGCCCATTATCGAAACATACACTTTAGCATGCCACATATTTAAAATTTCTCCATTTAATATCTATAAGCAATCAAATATCACTGATTTTTCTATTATTTTTAATATCCTACATAATTATAATTATCAGGGAGAACAGGAATTAGGGCTTCAAGCTTCATTTCTCCAATCCACTATCCAGTGACACTGATGTATAGTTAAATTTGTATTGTAGATTTCCTTATCTTGACCAATATAATTGAGAAACCACTTACATTTTGTACCACAAGGAACAAGAACAATTTCACAAGTTGAAATTGAATATAATCAAAATTACAGAGAATAAAAAATTACCATTTGATACACCTTTCACGCCTTTGTTATTGAATCTGTTCTCAACTCAGTTACACACACAGTAAATCAAATAAAGGTCAAAAGGCTTTATAAAGTCATACATTTCAAATTAATTTTTATTCCAAGTAAATTTTAACAATAAACAACCATGAACAGGACGGTATTTGCGGACGTCTTTCTCGTTAGCATCACAATCTGATGAGACAGGGTCGGGGGTACTTGTACGTGTGAGCCAGAGTCAATCATATTTTCAGTTTCTTTTCTCACGGACTCGTCAGGATCGAAATTGTTATTTCCATCTCGACCAACAAACGAAAACAAAGTCTTCTGGCCAGGTAAAACAGGCAGACGCTGCTTTTTTTCGGAGGCATTTTTCTATAAAATTCAACTAAATACCGGCAAACAATAACTCGCAAACACGTACTTTCGGAAATAGAATTTTCCGTTAAAATAAAATTGGTTGTATCTTTTGTACAGTTATCAATCTGGTCTACTTTGTTATGTGTGTAGTGGTTTGATTTACCACAACAGCCTCCAAGATGAGAATGAAAGCACCAAAGGTGATGTTAAACGATCGAACTGCTTGCATGTAGATTTTTTGTATGCTATGCACAATCACAAAATATCAGTATACTTCTAGAAAAAGATGTCAAACTTTGAAATAGTAAATTGAGAGCAAACTCCAGAGACATCAATATGTTATTCACATAAAACAGCTTTTTATCCAATGTTCTAGAATATGTTACATTTTCTTGTATATACATTTGCATATATATAATAGTGAAAATCTTGTCAGCATGGCCAAGAGTGAAAGACCTTGGTAAGTCTGCTAATAACAGGAAACCTACCTCGTCTGAAATATCGTTTACAACTCCTTTACAAAACTCATTCCCACAAAATAAAACATACAATGTAATGTAGATGTTCCTTTACCAAAGAATCTAATGGGATTAACTGTTTTAACCCTAAGCAAACCATTGCTTGTAGTTTTAAAAGTTACAAGCATATTTCAGTGTTATCTGATATTTAAGAAGCATTGGGGGGGGGACTACTAATATAATTATTGAATAGTGCCAAAAATGGAATTAACAGTTGGTGTAGGAGTTACTACTATAACATGCAACAACCCAGTTTTACATTCTATTACATTATTATTTTATTTCCCATCAACTGTTTACGACACTACATCTGTTTTGAAGGAGCAAGCAAATCAATGTGACAGTCAAAGTGAAATATATAGTGTATTAGAAAATACAAGAAAGTATACTATTTTAATATTACTAAGTAACAAAACTAGACATGCTTTTATACAGTCTGCAAGTGGTTTCAATTAAAAATTGGATAGACATTTTGAAAAGATCTATAATGGTAAATTAAGATATTAAAGGAAGTGCATAAAAGAGTTCTTTTATATGGTAAAATTATTTAATAAGTTATTATAAAATGGTAATTCATTAAAAAGTTAAAATACGAGAATTTTTAAAAAGACAATCTTAAAAAAGTAATTATAGTCTAATATTTTAAAAGTTTAAAAGCTTTATCGAAGTCATTTAAAAGTTACATTTCTAACCAACTATTTATTTACAAATTACACAGAACCAGTATTTTGCCTTGGGTTGAGTTTTTATTCTAGCACATGAAAAATGTTGCCATTCTAGGCAAGAACTGCACATTATACTTTTGTCTACTTTATCTGCATCTTCCTCACAGTGCATATGGCTAAAGAAATTTGTGTATAAAAAGTCAAAAAGTATTCACCATGTAATTTTCACTTAAATGCCTTAAGGACAAGATTATCAAAAGATCAATGATATCAGACAGTTAAAATATAACACATAAATAGTGATTTCAATTTATAAGAAATTGGTATTTATTAATTCAATTTACTTAATGGTTTTTATATAATAATACTTTACAAAAGTATTTATTTTATTATATGTTATAACTAAGTTTTGAATAAAATAATTTTGAGAAATTTCAGAAAGATATTTCAGCAGTACAACTTGCTAGTCATTAATAATAGAGCGGCAAAATAGCCCCCCATGCTATTTTACCGGATCCGGCAAAATAGCCACTCCCTTGATTTTATACCTTGGAAAAGGGAAATATTTTTCTACATGGGGTCTTTTTCGCGGAAGGGGAATGTGACTCTTGAAAAAATTTACAACACTTATTAATAGATTTGACAATGAACTTTTATCCAATGATATATATATATCCGTGTCCTTTCCATTTTCATCTTTTTTGTTTCGAAGCCAACATCAACATTCAATTCCCGGAATTCTCTCATCCATTTACGGACGCCTACTGGAGTATTTTACAGGTCTTTTTTCATTATTTGTGTCCAAGTTTGTTTGTCGGTTCAATACTTTCATTTCATGTTTATTTTTAGGTGGAACATACTTTAAAAAGCATGTATTGTTGACATAAATACGTCAGCAGTAAGTCAAGGTTAACAGGTCAAAACCTCTTCGGGATTTTCTAGACTTTTCATTAGATAGTACGTCAAACATTAGAACACGTGTTGTCTAAAGCACTGGTTCCCAAGAACAAAACTACGATGGTCGAGAACTAACGACACTGACAAACCAGTTGAATTGTAACCCCAGCAGCGTAGGATATAAATAGACTATGTTTTAAAATTTATTCTAAATTTAAAAACAGAAAACACACATTTCGGAACAGGACAAAAGTAGAAAGGTACAATTTTTGTACACTTGCTGAAATATCCACACGCATTTTTTGTTGTTCAAATGTCAATTTTCGAAAATCAAAGTATTTCTAGATATTGAAATATCCATCCGCAAAATCCGCGTTGCAACAAAGAAATACTGATAGATGAGCAAACGTGCATATATGTACCCGATTTTAAGGGGGATTTATAATATATGAATGTTGCATGCATGCTCATTCTGATATTTAAGTTACTCGTCCTCTTACAATTGACTCTATATATGGACTATATTTTTGTCCGGGCGGAAGGTTGCGACACATGTTGTGTAAAGCAGTGTCTTCCGGTTTACACGAGCGCTAGCATTAAACGATATCTCACTTACGCTCGATCGTTTAAAAATCGCACCGAATTGAAACTGTACTGGAGGCCGCCATCTTGTCAATGATTAAAGATTTCCACTAAGGGAGACAATGGATGTGAAATTTTGGAAGAGCGGATGATTGATGTTTTATCGTTTTAGCACATTGGTTTTATGCACATACACACTTTTAAACACCTATGTACATTTGTTGTGAACTTTTTTATCCATTTTAAGCTGTAAACATTTTTTACCCACTGAAATTTTATGATGAACCATGACTGAGTGATTATTGTCGGCAGTCATTTTCAGCAGCCATCTTGGAAATTGGAAGAATTTCTTCATATTTTAACTGAATTTACTAAATTAGCCGTAAAGCAGCACTGTTCTCTATATTCAAATGACTGAATACAAACTTTTAAAATATTTGAGTAAGTCTTTTGACATTCCTATTATTGAGGAAAGAAAATTAACGCCAGTCATTTTTCTGACAGTAAAGGGCGATACCTAGAAAGATCTGTGACAACTCCTTTTGAACAACAATTTAAATGGTGGTGTGAAAAATCACGAACTTCAACAACGAACTTGGCTCAGGGATAATTTAGATGAGAAAATTAGTCGTCTACATGAGATTCATGCTTATATTTGGTTAGGAACTTGCGACCTCACCGTATAGCAGAGATCGACAGTTACTGATAAGCGCTAAAAATAGATTCCCCTAATTATCTCTCAGACTCGGTTTCAGAATGTAGTACAAACAATGCCAGTCTGTACTACATATTTCAATGGCGATAATGCAGAATTGAGTGAAAAACAGAACTTTGTCGGAGAAAAAAAAAAAGAAATCCCACGAAGCTACAAGACACTGTTCCTACGAAACATGCGATAGTACACATTTAACCATTACAAATAAAAATTTACTTTGATTTTCCTATATATTTCAGCTAAAAATAAACCCTAAAAATTAACAATCCTGTTTATATTATGTACAAATAAAAACCACTCATATAAACATAATGAGCAAATAAACAATCAAAATATAAACAATTCTGAATGTTTTGGTGTAAAATTTGTTAAAATCTATCCAGAAATGACTTCACAAATTTTTTTTGAAAAAATATGGTTTTGGTTGATTATATAGGGATTTTTTTTTATATGTTGCAATACTTTTGGCAACATACTGTAGATATTCAAATATGAACACATGAAAGGTGTCTTTTGGATCCCGTTTCCCAAACCAAAGCGAAACCAAAGGATAAATGTTAACGTTGGATTCGGGCATGTGGTCGTGAACTTTTTACGGTGGAAAAAGTCACACGATGGACGTATATTTGTTCCAAACATTTTGTAGGAGGGCAAGGTCCTACGGATCAACACCCGGACCCAGTACCAGCAACATATACACCGTTTCAGGTATGACAAAATATTGTCGTGATTTGATTGCATGAAAAAGTGCCGATTTCCAAAACGTATATTGTTTTTTTTAACGAAATAAAAATCGGTATTGTAATTTAATCTTTTTTGTAAGAGAATATGAATTCTTATATATTATCATCAATAAAAAAAAAATTATGGTGTGTGGAAATTCCTCTCAAATATTTAATCTATTATCGGAAGTTCGGATTACCCGTAAGTCACGATGGTATGAAATTCCCGAGAGATTAATAACAGCATGAAGCAATATTCTTAAATTGCCAAAAGGATTATGAAATAATATGTCCTTTGATGTATATATACTTACATGCTTGTCAATAAGTGACAAAAAGTTTAGTTTCTAGTTCTTTGAAAAGAGAATATTTCAGGAAACGAAAACAGAATTTGGGAGTTACTAGTGCTATATATATGAATAAAGAATGATATAAAAGGGGAAAATATGCTACCCACTTGACATTTTTGAAAGAGAAAGGGATCGTATCACTTCTGGACAGAACACTTGTATTTTTATTTTGCCTGAATATTTAAAAATATTTTTAAAATCGTGTAGATTTTCTAGGATGCTGCCATTGTTTGTACTACATTTTCCTATTTGCGTATCACGTGTACACATTCCACAAATTGATGACGCGTTATCGATCAATGCTATACTACAAAGTCATTAAATTTGTCTGGCATCTTCCTCAATCTGTGCGGTCTGGCTCTAACAATGTTTTGACGGTTCTCGCAATGTGTATTCCTTTCGAATGTTCTGAAATAAGGACGTACATGTGAGACGTTACGGTAGATAATATGTATGAGGGTACATATCTCTACGATCAGATACTTATGAGTGAATTGATATATTATTGAGTAACCTACATAAAATAGTAGAACTATTCCAAAAATATCCGGATAGCAAACTCTCCTTTCTGGAAATCCCTATTTATTCTATATATGAGTGGAACAACTATCAAAAGCATCCAGACGTCAATCAATTTCCATCAAAAACCATCACAAACGAGAAAGATATCAATATAATTGGACTCTGTACAAAGACGGCATTCATCCCAAGGTGAACTTATCAAAAGTCTGGTTAAGAAAATTAGCTACACAAATTAAAGGTGACTGTTGGTAAACATTAGTGTTCAAATCAAATATAAACATTGTTAGCTTGTGTCGGCAGGGCGACAGTGGGACTTTCCACAACGTCCCTGTTGATATATTACTATCAAGGGTTTAAACATGTCACGGTCTACTACCAGACAGCTTTCCAAAGCTTTATCAACCAACAATCTACAAACTACAAACCATGTCACCCAAAATAGGCCATACGTATTAAACAGACAAAAGGCATTAGACAAAAAGCTGGAAAATTGTCTCGTACAACATGTCAAATATGAAATGAAAGCAGGCAAACATTTTGTAATAGTGTTCAGCACTGCTGCATATGAGATAGCAAAAACAGTATTAGCTGACATTTTTAATTCAGAGGAATTTAGTGATAACTATGCAATACAAACACAAAAGGGCATTGATCGTTCAAATTCTACAATAGATCTTTGTTACAAGATACTTAACCGTAAGAATAATGGCCAATTTGGGAATAAGTTGAAATTCACTATTAACTGTTACAACTCTACTACATGTAATACAATGACAGTAAATGGAAACCGGGTTGATATCTTTGTAAATGATACATTTGAAGAACTTTGTAAAACTCTGAAATCAAATTTCAATTCCTAGGATGTTATCAATCAAAATATCTCATCTCAGCTGTGTGCCGCTAAAAGTACAACAAGTTGTATTCACCCAAAACCTTCAACAATGACTTTAATTGAAAGCGTACGTAATAATGCTAAAAACCAACAAACTGATAGATCAAATACGCATGCTGTGGCTCAAACTACAAACACTACTAATTTAGAAAAAACTGAATCTGTATGTATTTGTCCAATGTGTGAAAGGGAAGCCTCAGTAGAATGTATAGCTTGTGACTCATGTGACCAATGGTTCCATTTTCAATGTGTGAACTTGTCACCAACAACAATTGACAATACATATAAAGAAATTGGTTTTCACTGTCTACAATGCAATGATAACTTACTTTATGAGGATCAACTAGAACCAAATCTTAGTCTACAGGAAACAATTCCTAAACACATTGTTCGTGAAACATCACCTAAACACATTGTTCATGAAACATCACCTAAACACATTGTTCATGAAACATCACCTAAACACATTGTGGAGGAAACATCAATACACAATGAAAACTGGAACAATGACTTATATATAGTGCAAGACCAAACACAGAGGCCAGAAGATACAGTGTCTAATATGGGACTGTATATACCCACAACAATGGTGTCTGCTCAATCTAGCACTGTACCTGCCACAAATCAACAACTAGGCACAACTGGCAATAACATTAACAACAACCCAATTAAGAGAACTACAAAAAGAGGGTCAACCAAAATAGAAGACAAAAATGTGTTAAATTCTCAAAGAACTCGAATTTTAAATCTAGAAAATGAAAACAAACAACTGAAGACTCTGATAGATACTATGAAAACCTGTGTGCCAAATATACAAACAAATGAGGACAATAAATCTGAAAACCAATCTCAAACTGATCCTAATAGGAGCATAGGCAATAGCACGAATAGTCAGCAAAATTATCTATCTAACCCACATCAACAAAAGTGCTGTCATGATGACATTATGGAACTAAGAATCAGAACACTGGAAAATCATATATGTATGAGCACAGCATTACATTTACATATCTCTATGCAATCAAGAATGATGAATCCATTTATCAATCACATGCCTTTCATTCAACCTCCATCATATTATGCACATGGAGTTCATCCAAACATGGCACATATTAATCCAATGTTCGTCAGTACCATGCAGGGACCCGTACCACCGAATGTAACACCATTTTATGGGCCACATATACCAAACTACTCAAATCCACATCAAACTTTTGGGTCATTTCCACAACAGGGACCCGTACCACCAAATGTAACACCATTTTTATGGGCCACATATACCAAACTACTCAAATCCACATCAAACTTTTGGGTCATTTCAACAATATGGAGGTCTACATGCTCCGAGTCAAACTATCCATCCACCTAGATATAATGAGCAAACGCATAGAAATTTTTCTCAACAACCAACATTTGGACAACATCAGCCTCAAAATAATCATAATCAACAGCCAACACAACTACAACATCAACCTCAGAATACTACTCGTAATCAATATCAAATACGAGCACAAGAACAACAGCCAACACAATTACAACATCAACCTCAGAATACTACTCGTAATCAATATCCAATACGAGCACAAGAACAACGGGCAACAAATCTACAACATCAACCTCAGAATACTACTGTAAGACAATGTATGGCTGAAAACGTAAATCAAACAACAACCACACTGAATTCAGAACATGCTAGCAATAATGGGCAAAATGTGAAGGATCAAAATAAAACATGTGAACAAGAATCACATAAACTGTCAGAAGGAACCAAACATCTACTGCATATTCCAACTAAATTCAGAAGACCATCTCAAAATAACTCAGTAGATCTTTCGACTTATTCAAATGAAGATGAAACTCAACATGAAAATATAACAGACTCCATACTCATACCTACTACTTCCCATTTTCGGCTAAACAGTCTCAAACACCAACCTCCGGACAAACAAACACTAAATTCAGAAATGGCGGAATCGGGGAAAAGAAGATCAATATAATGACATGTAACATCGAAGGAGCAAAATCGAATACAGCATTCTTCTTAGTATCACTATTTTCCAATAATAGAATTATTTGTTTACAAGAACATTTCCTTTGGGAATTCCAGAAGAACTTTTTATTTGAAATTTTTCCAAACCATGACAATCATACTCGCTGTCATGACTCAAATGAACCGTTGGATGGATCAAAACTGCCAAGAGGTCAATCAGGGGTATCTATCTTATGGCCGAAATCATGGAATAGCAATATCAAGAAACTTACTGTTGGAAATGAACGCATTGTGGCAATTACACTGTCTTCAAATAACAATCTCTGTATTATCAATGCTTACTTACCAACACAAGATAAAGATTCAGTTTACGAAAATTCAAACTGCCTAGATATCATTTATGTAGTACACAAATATCAGGAAACACACGAAATTATACTGTGCGGGGATTTGAATGGCACACTGTTGAAAACCAGATCCAACAAACATGACAGGTTATTACGTGAACTGGTACAAGAATTGAGCTTATTTACAGCAGGTGATTACAGTGATCAAATGACATTCTACCATCACTCAGGATTATCATCTTCTCAAATAGATTATATCTTGCTTAAAAATCAAAACATATTTGAATATCACAAAATCTGGAACAAAACAGCAATAAATATATCTGCGCATGTACCCGTGGAAATTACATCCAAGGTAAAACCACCAGAAAGTCTCTCTAAAACAGACTACGAAGAACAATGCTCTTTCAAATTGTTGTGGAATGAAATTGACGCTGAGCAGTATAACTCAGTATTGGCTAATGGACTACTCAAGTTCTCAGATAATCTTACTACTACAGAGCAAACCGAAATTATTACTGTTGAGCTTAAAAGAGCAGCTAAAACGGTTGTACCTTCTAAACCAATTAAATTGAAGGGACCAAAATGGAAAGCAACACCAACTGTCAGGAAACATCTCAAAACATGTAAAACATTGTATTCAAAATGAAAAGATGCTGGTAGACCTTCTAATCATCAGACACGTACAGAACTGCACAGGGCAAAGAAACTGCTAAGAAGTACTTAACGTATTGAAAAAACGATGGACAGGAAAAATCTCTATCAAAAAATTATGGAAAACCCGTCTACTGAATTATTCTATAGACTAATCAATAGAAACCGTAGGACACGAAACAATACCTCCAATTGTCTGGAAATTGATGGTGAAATAGATTTTTCAACCGATAACCAAAGAAAGGCCTTTCGGGCTTACTATGAAGATCTCAGTTAACCGAAAGATGATGAATATGATAGTTCATATATGGACTTATGCAAAACAAGACAAAATCTAGTTGAACAGTATTATAAAGACCACCCGGTACAAGCAAGTGAGTCATACACAGAATTAGAGGTTAAAACATCAATAGAACGACTGAATACAGGAAAGTCAGCTGATGAATTTGGACTAACAGCTGAGCACTTGAAACATGCGAAATCAGCGATAACACCAGTATTAACCAGGTTTTTTAATAAAATTAAGAATAATCACTCAATTCCAAAAACATGCAAAGCAGGAATCCTAACACATGTAATTAAAAGTGAAAAAAACCCTATGGAGGTTAAAAGCTACCGTGGTATCACCGTCACCTCTGTCATTGGAAAAGTACATGAACTCTGTATATTGAAAAAGTTGAAATTACAATCGGATTCAGAGCTACAGTTTGGCTTCACTGAGGGGCTGTGCCCACTTATGGCAAGTGTGATTATCACCGAAACAAAATGTGAAAAACTTCAGACGAATACATCTACCTGCATTGCAACAGTGGATGTTCAATCGGCCTTTGATGTCGTTAAACACACAATATTGTTTGACAAATTATTGGATGAAAATGTACACCCAGATCTTTGGCGTTTAATAAAAGAACTTTATACTGGACTTGAATCCAAAGTGAAGTGGATTGGAGGCTTAAGTGACAGTTTCAGTATTGGTCAAGGAGTACGTCAAGGAGGCATTCTCTCCACCCATCTATATAAACTTTATGTTAAAAATTTGCTTTTGGAGCTAGAGAACAACTCACTAGGCTCTCATTTAGGAAACATATTTGTGGGATCACCCACCTGTGCAGATGATGTTGCATTACTAAGCTCAGATCCTGATGAGCTACAGCTTATGTTTGACGTAATTGCCAGATATGCCAACCAACACCAATACAATATACATCCGTCAAAGACTAAAGTTTTGGGAAGTAATACAACTAACAATAGTCAATTAAAGTGGTCTCTGAAAGAAAATATATTAGAACTGTCTGACTCAACAAAACACTTAGGAATTGAAAGAACAAATAGACTTGAAAATGAGAAAATATAGATGATAGAATCAAACTGGCAAGAAGAACGAAGTACTCCTTAATGGGGTCGGGCCTGCATGGTACTAATGGAATCGATCTAATTACTGGATACAACATATATAAGACATATGTATTACCGCGATTACTCTATGGACTGGAGGCTCTGCCAATGACAACAACCCAAATTAATACTCTGGAGAAGTTTCATAGAGACACTCTACGTCACATACAGTCTCTTCCACAACGTACGGCAAAGATTGCAATATACCTACTAATTGGAGCATTATCAATAGAAGGCGAAATCCATAGACGTCAGCTTTCACTACTATATTTATTACTGTCTGCCAAAAACAGCAAAATTAAAGAACTAATGCAACGTCAACCCTCGGTCAATTTTGACAATCACAAAAGTTTTTTCTACTGCGTAATGAAAACGCTACAACAATACCAACTACCAAACATTTCAGAATTACAAAATCAGCTGCCAACAAAACTAGCATGGAAGAAAATTGTGAAATTAAAAATTACAACCTATTGGAACCAAACTTTCATAACTGAGGCAGAAACAAAGACCTCCCTGAAATATTTGGCCTTAAATCATCTACAAGCTTCAACGCCACATAACATCTATAGAACTTTACAACCAACCGTGCTGGATGTTCGCAAAGGTCATGTTAAAGCACGAATGACAACTAGAACATATATACTACAGGCAGACAGACATAAATTTAGTAGATATGAGATTGAGCCAACATGCCCTCTATGCGGCCAAGAGCCAGAAGATCTACCACATATGCTAACAACTTGTATGGCACTAAGTGATGTTCGAAAAGAAACATTTCCACCCATTAAATATGAAATCATTGGGAATGTAGGATTAGAATTCGAAAAGAAACATTTCCACCCATTAAATATGAAATCATTGGGAATGTAGGATTAGAAAAGTGGAAAACAACATTTAATGACAGAAATAGGATAACCATGTTAATACTGGACTGTACCAATTTTATTGAACTGTTTAATGAATCTAAAGATTTGGAAGATATAGAAACATTGGCCAGAAATATGTGCTATAGGATGCATACGTCAAGATTAAGACTGATGAATGGCTGAGGGCTGCCGACTCTCATCACTCAATTTTAGATTTTAAATTTGAGTTTATATTGAGTATATTTTAGATTTTAATACTACCTGTATATAGTGTGTAAATATTGAACCAATGGGGTTCACCTACGCCTTTTCCCGAAAGGTGGCGCATGTGTTCTATCAGTTATTCGATTCCAAGATGGCGGACGACTATCAGCTGGACCTCCCCTGGCTGTGGTCAGTGCAGAAGCTAAAAAATTATCTACTACGCCGAAATGTATCGACAAACGGTCGAAAAACTGACTTGATTGAAAGGTACATATTACACCGAAAACCCAAGCATACGATCTATGTTCGTTTCTTCTCAATATTATTGTATTTGTTGAATGTCCAAGTTGCCCCGACTGAAAATAAAACGTCATAAAATTATGATGAGGTATCAGTTTGAATGGATTCAGAGACAAGGCCATGAGAATTTGTCATATTTAATGCTACCCATTATAATTGAAAAAAAAAAGATTTTGAAGTTAACTGCAGTTAAAATATATCAGGCCGAGATCCATATCCATATAGGTTAGGAATAAATTCATTTTTATTAAAAAAAACTGACCCAACTTTTTCCACACTTTTTCAAAAACAACACACTGGAAGCATCATATACATGTTATCATTCAGAATGTGAAAAACGGGACATATTTTCAATGGGAAAAAAAATATGGGGCTTTCAATAGCGGTGCCCTCATGTTTTTTTTATGAAAATTACACTAAAATGTAACATTTAAAAAAAAGAACAATAATTTTTTTCACAATTTTCAATATTGTTTTTTATTTTTGAAATATAAATACACAATCATGTGTAATTACCCCCATAAATATAATAATTCAAATGATGTTCATTACATTGGTATAATCTTTAAGAAAAATGTACAAAATGTATTCCTTATTTGTAAATTTTCAAAGCTGCAGCAATAAAAAAAAGTCACTGATTTCAAAGCATGCCATAGTTCAAATATCCTTATACCCTTGGCTAACTGGAAAATATATGCTTCCATACTTGTTGTTTTTGTCATGTTATACCTGTATATTTATATCAATTTATTATTATTCATATATTGTTACTGAAGTAATATATTGGCCCTTTAAGACTATTTAAGCAGAGGGACCATTCGCTAACAGTAGCTCTAAAAAAAAAGGTTTCATGAACACAACTTTTTAATGAATATTATTACCTGAGTGTCAATAAATACACAATTGAAACATTTAACCATCCTATGGTGAAGATTAAAATACATGTACATCTGTAGTTAATAACATGTCTTAAATGCAGTCCTTTGTACAAGATGCTTTTGAAGTACTTGTTGGAGTGTTTTATTTATCTGTATGTGTACTTTATGTAACATTACAATAATTATGGCTTCTATAGTACAAGGTAGTACATTTCAATAAAGTTGAAAAGATGTCAGTTCAAATCTGGCTGGAAGCTAATCTATGCATTTTTTAATGTGTGCTTGATCATATTGACTGTATTAACTAACTTCAAATTAAGCAACTTGGGCACAAATCCCTAGCTTAATGAAAGTTTTGAAGGACTGCTAGTGCTCCTTTTTCAGTGTGATTTTTATATGACCACAGAAATTTTGTTGTGGTGGTATTATGTTACAGGTCTGTCGTCATCAGTCTGTAGACAAAATGGTTTCCTATCTCATTGGTGGTGTAATGGTTAACATGCTCGCCTTGAGTGTGTTAGATCTATGGGATAGAGCCCCAGTCTGGTCAAACTAAAGACTATAAAATTGGTATTTGTTGCTTCCCTGCTAAGCATGCAGCATTAAGAAGTACAAAATGTACATTGTAAGAACAACGACTGGCTGGTTAGGAATCAGAATATTCAATAATATGCCTGAGTGGAGTGAAGTGTCTTCTCGCAGACTGTTGTTTTCTTTATTAGACCCCATTGATTTTATTAGTGAAAAGGGGGACTTTGGTTAGTGTAAACATATTTTATTAAGTAATTCAATAATACAATACAAGCATGAATATGTACAAACTATTCAGATGAATCATTAATAGGATTCGGAAACAAGTTACAAAACTTGGGTACCTGTACCCACAAAACTTATATTAATCCGTTTCCTGATTTGGGGGGGGGGGTTTAATGTCAGTAGAGAATCCATTTTTTTTTCACACATCAGGTAGAGCAAAAATATGTTTTATCCATACATGATGATGAGGTAAAAGATACATGACCTAAAAAAAATAATTGTGTGTTTAGGGTTATCTGTGAAAAAGGGTAACCTGGATTTAAAAAAAAAAAATTTTGCATAGGATATATTGGGCATGCATATGTTCCAAATTTGACTGTGTTTGTTGAGAAAAACTAATACAATAGCTAGGATAGGCACTTACTTTTAGGTAGGGTAAAGTTAGTCTAAACAAACTATATTTCTTAGGGCCGAGGTGTATTCATGTCTACTTTAAAGAAAAAATGGACATAGTGGAAAATAAACTATTTTTATTCTTTAAAAAAATCCACTCTCAGAAGTAAAATGGTTAGTGCTTTATGTCTTATAGGAGCCATTCCATAAGTAAATGTAATATAAACTTTTTATTCAATCAACAAGTTGGAAGACATCTAACATACATGATAATCCCGACAGACACCTCGGTGATAAACCACGTCGTATTTCCTGGAGTCCACGGACCTCTTGTCAGTCTTCTTGATAGCTATCCCTCACTTATAATTATTAATAACAGCATTTGTGGCATTTTACACGAATATATACATGTATATAAATCAATATCGTAGTTTACATTAGTTACGTTATTGATGCTAGCCGAGGAGTTCCGAAAGTAATAACTGATAGAACACATGCGCCACCTATTAGCGTAAAAATCATAGGTGAACCCTATTGACCCTCAGCCGAGGGGTGTTCCTACTAAGAGGAAGCTGATACGGAGAAAAGAAGACAATTCAAAAAAGTAGTCGTGAGGTTACCATTGGGTAATTCATTATTTATTTTGCAAATAATAGCAGAAAAAACTTGTATTTTACCCAAAATATTTTTCAACATAAATTAAACAATAATCATATAAATTATTGTCTGTGTTGAGCATTTCTGTTTATATATCAAGGGGTGAAAATTACTTGAATTATAGCATTTTATGGAGATTTTTGCAGCATTTTTAACTAATTCTCCATTATTTGCCAAGCTCAATAATTTCAGGTACCTTAAAGCTAATATGCATCTTTGAAATTATATTGGAAAATTAAACTTAAAAATATGATCTTAAAAGAAAACTTATATTGATTACATGTAACATATTCATCTTAACTTTAACAGCCTTAGTATGAACCTCTCTGGCAATTTGCCAAAATGTTAAAAAAAAAATCTTAACATGGGATTTTCGGGGTTCCTAAATGAAGTTTCTTGTGATATTTGATACAAAAAACATTTTATGTCAAAGGTAAATCATGTTTCTCGACCTTTGAAAAGTGTTTAAATATAGTATATTTTGGTGCCATTTCTTTAAATAAATCACTAATATGCAAATAAGACTATTAACTGAAAAATAAGGCAACAACAATTTTTTTCTTGGAAATCTTAACTTCTGAATACCCAAAGATTATGAAAATGTAAACATGTTTTACAACTTTTGACTACCCATTTGGACAATTTTTACGATTTTGCATGGATCTATCGCAGACTGGCTCTTAAGTATTAGAAAACAGCGGTAATACTACGTGCGTCCTTGACAACGCTTAGTTACTGGCGATAATTTTCCATCTCACTCTACAATCGTGAGATGGGAAATTATCAGATAGCAAGATCAAAGGAAAACACCGCAAAATAGCGATAATAGTGACAATGGTCTGTCTTGACCTTCAAAATTGCCGTTATTCAATATGCATTCTAAAATTATTCACAAGACTGATTTTTATCTCAAGCCATCAGATTTTAATTCTACAAGCATTTACCGACCCTATTATTACACTTTACTTTTATTTTTGTCATCTCTTTTGCTTGGTTTCTTTGAATTTAATCAAATCTGTGGAAGCTTTTTTAATTGGTTTTAAAATATTATTGTTTTGACCACTAGATATCAAGAGGGCATGTCTCATTAACAAAATTTAACTCTGCCACTTTTTGTAACTTTCAAATGTCAGAAACAAGATTTTCATCAGCTATTGCAATTCAATAGTATAAATGTTAAATTGTGATTTTTGTAATGGGAGACGATATATTGACTGTCTAAGTTGGTTAAGTTGTGTCTTTTCCAAGTTTAGTCTTTTTGAACAATAAAATATGTTTAAAGTACCTATTGTTTATGTTTTTAAAATGTACAATAACCAGAGGAGTTGTTAATATTTGGTGAAATTGTTGATCATCACTGTTTAATTAATTTCACAGTATTGAGTAACTAACATTTCGGTAAAATTAGGTTATATTGACTTTGGAAATCGTGATTTTGATTTGATTTGATATTTGCTGTTTTGACGCAACTTTCAACAATATTTTAGCTATATCATGGCGACCAGTTTTAGTGGTGGAGGAAGCCGGAGTACCCGGAAAGAACCACCGACCATGGGCAAGCAACTGGTAAACTTTATCACTTGCGGTTTCGAGTCGAGTGCACCCTTTTTGTAATGTACAAAGCTGGGCGCAAATCGTGAGTCTTAGATCCATTTACCTAATTGTGTCACAATATAATAGACCATTTGCACATTTCCTACTTTGGTTCTAAATTTATACATTTTACAGCAGTTATTTCCCATTTATGCAGACACATTGTGTACAAACTGACCCGGCAAAAAATGTTTGAACTCGTGCATATTTAATTCCGGAACAGAACCGGACTGTAAGAAGGCAAGAAGAAGATAAGAATTCTGTTTATTTATTTGTTTTTTGCATGAACTTGGGGGAAATAAATGCTTTATTAACCATTTCCTGCTGTCAGATGAAACATTTTGGCTATGTCATCGTATATTAATTGAGAGATAAGCGATAATGTGCCACCAAATGACGATCAGCCTGATCCCAACTCCGAATTTCGCTCAGTTTCTCTTTGAATTGCTCACATTGAATGGAACGAAATGTATTGAAGGAACGATTGATGAATAAAGATGACAAGAATCGTCACTTTGTGCTTTTAATTATTGATATAAGTAAGCACGGGGCGAAAGAAATGGGTCATGTCAAAATGGCAGGACCCGGTTTCGTGATTGATGTTTACAGCTGATGACCCGGTTTTGTTTTAAAAAAAATTGTGTATTGTCAATGCATTACTTGTACAGTCTGTTTGTATTTTTTGTCCCAACGCCTTTAGTTTCTCTGGAATAACATCGAAATTATGGCTTCTGTAACCATAATGTCTACTAGATGGATTCAGTTCAAGGTGTTTAACTTTAAACATTAGTGAGCCGTGGTTTTCCGTCGAGTGTTTTATTACTTCTTCAAATAAGAGGAAGGTTGTTTTGCAGTAATAACAATGGTACGGATGATTTTCTCTAGAATGTTTTATTAAGTCATCGAATTGTGGAAATGTTGTATCACAGTATAAACAATGGTGGCTGTGGATTTCTGTTGAGTGCTTTTTCATTTGATCGAGTCGTGCAAAGGTCGCATTACAGTAATAACAGTGGTAAGGTAAAGGGCTTTGCAGGTTTGTTAGTACCATGCAAATAAAACAAAATATACAAAGAAAGTGTACATCACTTAAACGACAACATAACTAAAATTGTGGATTAACATGACGTTGTCTGGTTGTATATCTAGTTATACACTAGTGTAAAACTGGACCAAAAGCATTAAAAAGTAAAATGTTCGTGAATCTGGTATCTCAGAGTCCGGAATATTCATTGTATCAAATTATAATAACAATATCCAATTTTGTTTCTGGCACTGAGTTTCAATGCATGATATATATATACCAAAGAATAAAATATGTTTTTCCACTAACAAATGTAAAGATTTCATTAAAGATATTAATTGTGAAAAAAAAAAGAATAAAATATTAAATCTATTACAGTTTTTGGATACTAAAATTGACAATAAACACAATGCCTGATACGCATCAAAAGTATACTTCTGACGCCTAACAGGCATTGGGTTTCTCGTAAATGTTTAGTATAAATTGTTCATAATTCTTTAGATTTTGTACGTCAGTAACACACATATGTTTATTTGACGAAATCGGTTCCTGTTTGTTCGTAATTTTTTTTTTAACAAAACCGGGTCATCAGCTGTAAACATCATTCACGAAACCGGGTCCTGCCATTTTGACATGACCCATTTCTTTCGCCCCGTGCTTACTTATATCAATAATTAAAAGCACAAAGTGACGATTCTTGTCATCTTTATTCATCAATCGTTCCTTCAATACATTATGTTCCATTCAATGTGGGCAATTCGAAGAGAAACTGAGCAAAATTCGGGGTTGGTGTCAGGCTGATCGTCATTTGGCGGCACATTATCGCTTATCTCTCAATTAATATACGATGACATAGCCAAAATGTTTCATCTGACAGCAGGAAATGGTTAATAAAGCATTTATTTCCCCCAAGTTCATGCAAAAAACAAATAAATAAACAGAATTCTTATCTTCTTCTTGTCTTCTTACAGTCCGGTTCTGTTCCGGAATTAAATATGCACGAGTCCAAACATTTTTTGCCGGGTCAGTTTGCACACAGTGAGACACAAGGGCCCACATTCATGCACAGAAATGAAAATAACATACATTTTTCCCATGTCTCTGTTGAAAATTTTAATGTTGTAACAACTTGTGGATTTTCTGTTTGCTATAAAATTATCATATGATTTTTTGCAAGGTTCAAATATCTACAAATTTTAAGAAAATTATACTCAAATTTGTTGTTCTTTCCATAATTGCGTTTGCTAGATCGGGTACCCCATTTTGTCTGTCGTAAGGGAAATAACTTGTATAAAAACATACTATTTTAGAATCAAATCAGGAATGTGAAAAAATTTCTAGATCTATTCACTGGGGCTTGTTACGAATTATTTTTACCCCTCGACTGACAACTCTGGTTTTTTAGAGTTGTCAGTCGAGGGATAAAAATAATTCATTGCAAGTCCCTGTGATCTATTGTCCACTATCGCCACTTACCTCTGCAGAAGAGTTTAAATAAATCAGCTGTTCTACATGTAGATTTAGGTAAACCAGAAATATAAATATTTCCATTTATATCCATCTGTAAATTGTTAAATATACCCTGCAAATGGAATAGATTTCTTATGATTATCATTAGCATGCAAATTACTGGCATACAGTACAATGAGGCAACAAAAAAATAACAACCTGTGTTTCTGCTATCCCTATCATCCCTAATTTGTTTGCCTACCATCAAGTTTTTATTGTCATTTTGGGCAAACACGGTTAAAACCCAATCCTTGTTCTGTATTACCTAGGTAAAAATAAAAAATAAAATAACGTCAGCGGAAACACAGGTAATTTACAAACAGTCACACGTGCATAAAGCTTATAGTTGTTGCCCTTTTGGTTTTGATTGATCAGTGTTTAATGCCAACTTTAGCAGTATTTCAGCTATATCATGACGTGGATCTTTTTGGCTATATTTATCTATTTAAAGTCTATATATTAGGGATTGCAAAATGCCTCCACCACAATCGAAAGCTTGGTCGTATTTTAAACGAGATGTGGAGTCGAAAATTGTGAAATGCAAACTGTGCAATTTAGAAATGACATCTATGGGAGGAACTAGCAATATGCTTAATCATTTAAAGCTAAAACATTCGTCATGATTTCTAAAACAATAAATATTAAGAAAATACATGTTGGCTACTAAACTGCGATGCCGTATGATGTAAACCAAACCTCAGTCCTGTTTTATGCCTCAATGTCTACCCTAAATGTTATGCTAATAATAACCTATTTTTATGTTTTAATTAGTTAAGCACTGTCTATCATCTTGATCATTCCAGATAATTTCCCTACATTTGGTATATGTAAATTATTTTACTGAAATGAAAAGTGTTCATGCCTATCTGCATGATCTTTAATATTGTTTTTTCTACCAGGACTGGCAGGGACGTAGCTGAGGCTTAATAGTGTGCACGCCATGATTACTTTCGACGAGATGCAAAATGGTGCGATCTGGGGCCATTTCAGGGTTTCATAAAACATAGAATCAAGCACAATTTTAATGACTTTGTTAGACAAGAATATCTTAAAATTGTCAAAAATCTGCCCTTCGTGTCTTAGCAGATACGAACACCTCCATTGCTTTGTACAAGTCCACTTCAAAATCTCGGTGAATATGCATCAATCCCAGGGAACTTATATCCTGTCATTCTCCATAGTCGAACTAACACAAGTTTTCCAAACGTCTCAGTACACTGAATGACATCTCAGTAGTACTGGCATGCTTAACAAAACACATAATATTGTATCCATAGAAGGATAGAGAACTGGGTTTACAGAATCTATGATGGTAAAAAGCAGGGCATATGAGAGGAGGGTTCAGTCGGTACATCGGTACGGGGCACGGAAAGCCACGAAAGCAGAGGCGTATTAAAAAAAATTGGAAAAAATATGATTTTTTTTTGCTTAAAATCGTGATTTTTCACACGAAATACCCCAAAACTTTTCACGCCTCGCTCCGCTCGGCGCCATTATTTTTAGTGCGCCCCCTAACTGGAAATCTTGGAAAGGGCCCGTGAATCTCTGAAGGGCCCCAAACCCTTAGTCATTGACGTTTTATTTTGATTTTTTTCATTATTTTTTGGTATATTCAACTCAAATCCACAGTAGAAATAGGAAGATTCGATATCCCTATATATATATATATATAGCTAACACACATATACATGACCGCTCACTTTCCTGACTTAGTACAGGTACTTCAGTACAAAGTGACGGGGTTAAAGTAGTTGGATTATAACTTGCCATTGTCTTAAAAACCCATAATATACTACACAGGTAGCATGTGCATCGTACTTGATAAATTCGCAATTAATAATTCGAATGTACAGTAGCGACTTCCGCCCAACATGAAAACAGGACAGATTGATGTACTTGATAAATCATCCCACACCCTCTCCCCAACGTATGAAAAATAGAAATAGCCTTATGTGATTTAAATACGTACTAACGGCATTACACATGTAAACTGCATGATGCTGTTTGATAAAGACCTTTAACTAGAACAGGAACAAATGAACACCTGAATGAATTCTCTTATTATTCTAAACAAAACTCAAAGTTTTATTACAGGGTAAAATTTTAGCTTTATCAACTACAAGTATATGATAAATGGTTTTATACATGGTTTAACCCTGCCATATTTTTTTGCCTGTCCCAAGCCAGGACCTGGATTTCCAACATCTTATGTTGAGGTCTTTTTGTATTCAGTGTGTTGAGGTGAGAGGTGATTGTTCATATCGTTAACATTGGTGGAATTGTTGACCATCACTGTTTTTAAAACTTTCTTTTGTTTTGTTGATGTTAGTGGAATTGTTGACCATCACTGTTTTTAAAACTTTCTTTTGTTTTGTTGATGTTAGTGGAATTGTTGACCATCACTGTTTTTAAAACTTTCTTTTGTTTTGTTGATGTTAGTGGAATTGTTGACCATCACTGTTTATCTTTCTTTTCATAATGTATGATTCAAAGTGGGGAACACGAAAATTTGATTCAGGTTTGATGTAAAATAATTGTCAGCCTATCAATGAATTTCTTTTTTTTTAGTATACATTTATCTATACCAGAAAAATCATTGGTTGCCATTGTTGGACCTGTAGGATGTGGAAAATCTAGTCTGATATCAGCCTTGCTGGGTGATATGATTAAAGTGAAAGGTAGTGTTAATGTCAAGGTAAGTTTATCTTGATATCAGCCCTGCTGTGCAATATTTTATTTTGCTATACAGTAGCAAATTTAATTTTCTAATAAGGTAATAATAAAACTAACATTAATTGGTTTAATCCTGCCACATTTTTGTGCCTGTCCCCAGCAAGGAACTGGATGTCCAGTGTCATATGTTGTGGTCTTTTGTGTGTTCGCTGAGTTAATATGAGAGGTGATTGTTCGTTTTGTTGATATTGGTAGAATTGTTCACTACTTTTTTTTTTTTTTTTCATAATCATTTTCTGAATATTAATGTCCATGACACTAAGCCGAATCAGTGGTGTAAACGGTTAACATACAAGCCTTGAGGGCGGTAGATCATAGGTTCAAACCTGATCGGGTCAAACCAAAGACTGTAAAATTGGTATTTGCTGCTTCTCCACTAAGCATGTAGCTTTACGGATTAAGAGCAAAGACTGGGTGGCTCAGAATCAGGATAATGTGTCCAGATGGAGTGAAATGTCTACCCACACAGTTTTCACAGCGATCTAGCATTATAACTATGTATGTTTTCACAGTGATCTAGCATTATAACTATGCATGATTTCACAGTGATCTAGCATTATAACTATGCATGTTTTCACAGTGATCTAGCATTATAACTATGCATGTTTTCACAGTG
>MJUT01058902.1:314794-326478 GCA_002080005.1 Gigantidas platifrons | reverse complement strand
AGCATTATAACTATGCATGTTTTCACAGTGATCTAGTATTATAATTATGCATGTTTTCACAGTGATCTAGCTTTATAACTATGCATGTTCGTCTAGTAAGTGGACATCGTCATCTTATCAAACCAGACAAGACGGATGTTGACTGTCAGCGTTTAATTTTAAACCCTCCCTCCCTCTCCAATAATTTAGAATGGATACTGCTGCTGGCTTTGAATTTATAATTTCAGATGCTGATCCGCCTTGATGATTGGAAACTGGTGTTTTCTATGGTGTAAATGGATTACAGTACCACACAACGATTTGCTCACCGTGAAGAATTATTTGACAATTTGTATAGTTTTTCATTATTTGGATTTGTGCGTGTCAAACTTTCATTCGTGTAAAGTGAATTCCTGTTTTGGAATTGTGCGTTTCGAACTTTAATTCGTGCAAAATGAAGTCCTGTTAGATTCCAGCAGTTTTCTGTTATTTGGATTTGTGCAAGTTGAACTGTAACTTCGTGCAAAGTAAAGTCCTGGTTTGGATTTGTGGGTGGCGAACTAATTCGTGCAAAGTGAAGCGGAATTCGCTGTTTTTTATGTTTATCTTTGTATACTATTCTGCTTGAAACATAACATTTGAACATTTGCATCTGTGTAGCCCACAGTGTCATCAGACTAATTTACAAGCACCCGAGCACCTGTGTATCCCACGGTGCATTGTATACCCGTTGTATATCTATCTAAGGTTGCCATAATCAATCAATCAATCTATCTATCTATCTATCTATCTATCTATCTATCTATCTATCTATCTATCTATCTACAGGTTGCCATAAATTGTCGGTAACCGCATATCTTGTTATTGTATCTATCTAGTATCTATATATATTGATCTGAAATTAAACCTGTGGCCAATTACCGCCAAAACTTTATATATTTGTTTCTTTATACCCGTACGAGAATGGGGACCAGACATTTATTGATGAAAAGGTTTGTGCTTTAAAGTGTTTATGATATGTGGAGAATGTTGTTTATTGTAACAGAGATTATGACTGCAGGCCTGTCAATCTTATTAAAATCACACCTCTCACTCGCTCCCCTTTACTGATATGTCACGGAGTGTGAGATCTGAGGAAGCTCCATTTCGGGTCACATGTAAGTGAATGAATGAGTTTTGGTGTTTAATGTCACTTTCAGCAATATTTCAGCTATATCAATCATGGCGACCAGTTTTAGTGGTGGAGGAAGCCGGAGTACCCAGAGAGAACCTCCGACCCTGGGCAAGCAACTGGTAAACTTTATCACTTGCAGCTTGCACATGTAAGTGACCTATTATCATATCATAAATATGATTATGACTTTATGGCCAATCATATTACTTGTATCATGCAAAGCAGTTTAGTATCTAACTCTTTCATAGTCTCACAATCGCAATTTTCATTGGATATGATCCATAATGGGATTTCCTCAGATCTCGCATATGATTTCTTTTTATGACCTCAAAATACTTAGAAAAAGCAATGCATACAAAATTGAAAATGAGTACGTCACTATGTGAAAAAAATCCTCCATGGAGATTTTCAGAAGTTGACAGGTATGGAGGATAATGTGTGTCATTACATCAAAGAATAAAATCCAAATTGTAAAATTATATGAGTCATTTCCTCAAGTAATAGCAATAGACCAATTTCACGTTACCGCCGCCATTATGGTTCAAAGGTCAATCGGAGTAAAAAACGTCATTGCATTTGTAAACATATCGAGACAAATTTATTTATCGTGGTAGTTATGCGTATATCGTCACTTAAGGAAGTTTTCATGAATTTGTTAGTTAAGAAAGAAAATAATTTATGGCTACATTTATCCCGTAGATCTTGAAAATACAATAATAAAAAAAAATCGTGTAAATATTCGAAGTTATACTGTAGTTCCACAGTCGCTTGAATTTCAATGATTTAAATAAAGAAAGAGTAAAAAAAATATTGTATATATATATAGTATATAGGGGAAGTTGTGAAATGCATTTTTGTGCCAAAATGTAAACAATCGTCATTAGGCCTAAACGGACGCAAAGTGATACGCTTCGTGGATATTTTTCTACACTGGACATGCTTTTTTATTCATCCGTATTGTAAGAACCTTCATTCCGAGCATTTTACAAACGTATGGGCCATTTTTTCACTGACGTTCAGCATCTGAGTTTGTTACAGACGCCATAGTGGTATTCTTCAGCAAGTGGATGAGAAATACTATTTCAAAGCATCTGTAAAATCATAAATTTAGCGGTAATCACTTCATATGAATTTTAATCGATTAATTAGATCATTTGAGAAATTTAGAAAGCAATATTTGACTGTTCAATGTTTCACTTGTACGAATATAAGGGGAGATAATCTACAAAGTTGAAATGGCGCAAAATATAAAAATGACACCAAAATTCGATGATGACGTTTTGTAGCTTGTTTCATGGTAAGAAAAACACAGCAAAACCTTGCTTCTGCATACATTTTAAGTAGAGGTATACAACTTTACCTATGTGCTAGATATTTTGAGTCCGTTGATGTCTTGTCCTGATCCGGAAAATTGCCGTTTTTGACTCGAAATTAGAAAACTTTTCATTCACTGCTGAAGAGTACCATTATGGCGTCTGTAACAAACTCAGATGCTGAACGTCAGTGAAAAAATGGCCCATACGTTTGTAAAATGCTCGGAATGAAGGTTCTTACAATACGGATGAATAAAAAAACATGTCCAGTGTAGAAAAATATCCACGAAGCGTATCACTTTGCGTCCGTTTAGGCCTAATGACGATTGTTTACATTTTGGCACAAAAATGCATTTCACAACTTACCCTATCTGCCTATATACTATATATATACAATATTTTTTTTTACTCTTCCTTTATTTAAATTATTGAAATTCAAGCGACTGTGGTAGTTCGAATGACACCATTATGACCATATAGGCATAACACACAACTTCGCAAATAGTACTATGTTTACAAAACATCATAGACCTGCAATATATCCTCCTAGCGGGTCCTTATCAATTAACTTGAAGAAAATTCATCTACATCTCGTATATTTTGTTGTCTGACTATCCAATAACAAAAAAAAAAAGGGGGGGGGTCTTATAAAAAAGGGAAAACAAAAGAATTATTTTTCCCTAAACAATGACTGGCAGATATTTTTTTTTACAAAAGCCAGCTTTGTAATGTTAATGCTGGCATTATGTTAGACTTCTGCATGGTTTTATTTATACATATTATATAGTTTATCATATTTATATCACATTAGACATGCAATTTGTAAATTGTCATATTATGGAGTAACAAATAAACCTTTTTAAAAGACCCAACTTGCAACTGGTATGACCCTTTTGCTAGAGAATGTATAAAGTATGTTTGTGTAACTGTAAGACACTTTTGATGCACTAACTAGAAAATGACTTGGTTCAACTTTATCATTTTGTGATTTTTTTAGAAGTCAAAGAATGCACACCTTTAGTATCTGTACATTAAACACACTACAAAATATTACAGAAACTGTAGGGAGGGATAGACAGGGGATAATTAGTATGCCATGATACCATGCTAAACATTAACAGTCATGTTCCATTCTTACATATATGTCAAGCACATTATTATGGTGTGGTTTCTGTTGGTGAGACACTCCATCATTTCTTGTATATGCCAATAATAACATATAAGGATTAGTATAAAGTGCTAAATTCAGGAACAATGCAAGTAAAACTTTGTTCTGCAAAATATGTACATGCACATGTACTCTGTAAATGATTCAACTCTGTAGCTTTTGTAAATTATAGGGCACAAAAAGTAAACAAATATTCATTAACAAGAAATATGTACAAAATGTATCCCAAAAACAAAATATTATTAGCATGTCCGAAAAGTCAGCTGCATGTATAATAATAATGTTGTAAAATAACAAAACTATGAACTGGAACATTGAAGAATAGGAAATAAAACACATTCTCCTCATCCTGGTGAAGTCTTAAGTTAATGATCGAATGAAAATAACATTGCTTTTAACACCAAAAAGTTAATATTGGGAGACACTATACAATTTTCTTTATCCTTTAGTTATTGAATTAAAAAGTTCAAAAATCTGACAAAAGTTCCACCCCAAAAAAAAAACATACTAAAAATGGCCAAAACTCCTTTAATTTAAAAATATTTGTCTAAGACTTTCTCAGGTACAATGTAAATGAACAGAGCCCAAAATATTCAATAACTTTAAATGAAAAACAACACTCATATGGGGGATAACAAACATTCCATTCATAACATTTTTAAACAATGAACAACAAGAAACATCAACTATAACATACATGTATGATGTGTAAACTATTTAAGCATGAGCAACAGGAAACACATTTAAATACAAAAAATGAAAAGATGAACAGCTTAGTTGGATTTTTATAGTGCTAGTTCATTGAAACAACAGTATGTGGGTAGACATGTCACTCCACTCTGAAATATTATTCTGATTCTGAGCCGATCAGTCTTTGTTCGTACTCCTTAATGCTGCATGCTTACCAATTTTATAGTCTGGTTTGACTAGCTATAGACAGGGGCTAGAACCCATTGATCTACCACATTCAGTAGGAGCATGCTAATCATTATACCACTGATGAGGTCGGAAATCACTTTGTCTACAGACCCATAATTATACCAAGGCAACATTTTTGCAGTAGTATAAAAATCACACTGAAAAGGGAGTAGTTCTTAAAAACTTTCATTATAGGCCATGGGCTGAGATAGCCAGATTTTCAGATTTTTTCATTCTTCACTGTTGCTGAGGTCTTGTAGCTTATGAACAACTATTAGAATATACAAACTGGGGTTTGGTGGATAGCTGATTATATTATGGTTCAAATGAATACAAGTTATTAATATTTTATGAAGTTCAGTAATCGTTGGAGGCAAAAAATATATCCCTACCCCTGATAAAATTGCGTAAAAATGAGATTTTTCACCTTTTGTTTTCAATAGACAAAATATTACACAACTTTGATGATATTTTTATAATGGATTTATTAAAACTATTGCATTTATCGAAAATTAAACCCATTACATCATCAAAAAAGATGTTTTGTAGTGTAGATTGCAGAAAAATGGAACATTATAATTTTTGCAGATTTTAGCTCTATTCAGCCCAAAGCGTGTAATATCTTTTTCATAATATAAATTGACAACCAAATTATACATCTGTCGTGTGAAATTATGTCATGGAGACATTTTAAGATAAAATTTGTTCTAGTACCACCCTGTATAGGACTTCTAGAAGCAAAATATTACCCCTTACCCTGCCGAAAATCGCATAATATTTTCTCATCAGTATTAGTCTGTGGGCTAGCATAACCCCCCCACCTTCCATGTTAACATATTGTTTTAAGTCCTCCTATATATCCTCTTGACGAAAAAACATGTTAGCATTGAAAATTTTGGGACGAACTTGCCGTTTGAGGCTAATATTTACACCCTGTCGCAGCTTTTTGAGGATTTTTGATTTTTTTTCAATTTTTGTCTTTGCAAGCATTAAATGTATACTAAACAGTCTTGAAAGTATATCAATATGGTATCAAATGAAAGCTTATGGTATTAACTTTCAATTGAATACAAGATATATACACTTTGTGGCTACCAAATTTTGTCAAACGTGAAAAACCTACCCCTCCCCCTTCCTGAAATGACAAAAAAATACATTTTTTCCCTTAAAAGTTTAGATAAAAAAATATTTCGTACTAAACTATGATCTTTTTTATGCTAAACCAAACAAATATATCACATTTAATAAATCAAGCACTAGTAACCCTTTATGAAGTGATTTTTGTGGCCAAAATACTTGAAAAATGGGATATTTTCAATTTTGCAGATTTTCACAGGATTCTGCTTATATCTTAATTTTACCAATAAAATAAAGGATACCGCATCATAATGATGGTTGATTTTTGTATCTGGGTACCATAACAATGTAAAAAGGGAATAATTATGTTCATTCTACCTACTGATGAACAAAATAAATAGCAAAATATTAGCCCTACCCTCTAAAAAAACACGTATAATTTGATGAAAGTCGGTTTATTTCCTTAGAAACATGGTCGGGCAGGGTGAAATATTTATTTGCCCTGTAAGATCTTTCAATTCTTTATTTAAACAAATCATATGAACATCATCTATGAGGGTTTAAATTCTACCAATGTCGGAAAACATGAAAAATGGGTAATTTCTGATTTTCAGAATTTCTACAGAATATTCCTTATTGGCCAGGTTAAGCTGCTTTATGGGAATTTTTGTCCAATCAATATAGTTTTATCTGAATGCTGAATGTATTAGGATTTATTTTAAAAACCATTAACCCTCATATATACATATTATTATGCCCATTTTAGCCAAATTCTACCCCTTCCTCTACTTGGAAACTTGGACAAATATACATGATATACTCAATATTTCCATATTTCAGTTTCATTCTTCAACAAATGACCTGAAAAATGAATATTGCAAATGGCCAAACAGTATTGAAAATTGGTGAAACAGTTCTCACTAGTCTTCCTCTTCACCATCAATCAACGAGTATAAAACATCGTCGAATTCATTATCACTGTCATCGTTTTCTGTCAAACCTGCAATATTTTCCTCGACTAAAACGCCGGCGAGTTGTCGTGGAATGAAATCACCAGACACCCATTTTGGTTCAATCATCCCATCAACACACTGCCAACCATTGTCATGAGTAGGCTCCGGATATACCGGTACTGGTTTTACAATATGGGCTCTTTTCCAAATTCCTACCTGATAGTTACAACAAGCAGGTAAAAGCCTCCATCTGCAGAAACAAATCCTCTGAAATTTGCCAGGAATCTCCAATTTGTGCAAGAGCACTTTGGAATTGGGGTGACTTTTATCATGTCTTAATTGGCTTGACTTTTCCAATCCCCTTAAATGCGCTCGTTGTATCACAGCGTGTGAACGCGTGCAGGCCTAAAAGTGCTGGACACAATTCCTGCTGGTACTACTGTGCTAATTTGGTGATATCTATCAACCATTCCAGTATCAAAGAGAATTGTCACTCCTTGCTATACCCCCACTGCACCGGAGAGGGTATACTGTTTTACCCCTGTCCGTCCTTCCGTCTGTCTGTCTGTCCGTCCTTTCGTCCGTCCCAAGACCAAAATGGGTGTCTGGTGATTTCATTCCACGACAACTCGCCGGCGTTTTAGTCGAGGAAAATATTGCAGGTTTGACAGAAAGCGATGAAAGTGATGATGAATTCGACGATGTTTTATACTCGTTGATTGATGGTGAAGAGGAAGACTAGAGAGAACTGTTTCACCAATTTTCAATACTGTTTGGCCGTTTGCAATACTCATTGTTCAGGTTATTTGTTGAAGAATGAAACTGAAATATGAAAATATTGAGTATATCATGTATATGTCCCAGTTTCCAAGTAGAGGAAGAGGTGGAATTTGGCTAAAATGGCCATCATAATATGCATATATGAGGGTTAATGGTTTTTGGAAGTTGTTGCCATGCAACATACTTCCTATGTTGTCACCCAATTCAATAGACAAATAGCAAAATCAAAGGCGGATTCAGAAAGGAAACGAGGTGTAAATTGACAATATAATCCATCTATCACAATAGCTGTTCATGCTTATCATCACTATTTTTATAGTTTGGAACAAATATTTGTACTAAATAATTAATTTCAATCTTTAGATAAATGGGGAAACGACATTTATTGGCTAAAAAGATTTCACTGGGCGTAAATATACGATTCTACTTTCATTTTATGGTTACGTAACCAAACATTGGTTTACCTTCCACCGGATCGACTGTCCGGTGTAAAATACTGGGTTTGTTGTATAAAAGAGCCCTGTTTGATATCCAATTTGTCCATAATTTATTTTGATTAAAACTAAAGTGAAACGCCAGATCAAAACTCTTTTAATATTATTTATCGTTCCATGGTTTGATGACGTTCAAGGACATTGACAAAAACGAAAATATCAATGAAATATAAGATTAAAAATCGCCGCGGACCGGACACGCAAAGATTATTGGATATCAATTTGGCACCATATTAAACATGTCTTTTGTGCAAAATACGATAGAGGACTTGATTTAGGTTTTTGGGAAATATTGAAACCTTTGAAATGGACAAATATTACAAGCTTTTTCCTGATTAAGACAAATGGTTGAAAAGATCCACTATTTTTTTTTTATTTCTCTGTGAATTTAAATAAAATACTTTGCTTTATTTATGTTAAAAAAAAATCTACAAAATGTTTACTTCAAAGCAGATTTTTTGTAACCTATTTAGGGAAGCCTTCTCTTAAGTCTTTGACTCATTCCTCATTGGGGAATTTGATTTTAATTTCTATTTATTTTCACTGAAGTTTAATTTTTTTTTGGAAAGAGATGGTGACCTCTGAAAACCTGTCTGGCTTTCAATTCCAAATATTATAAATAAGTATGCATTAAATGACTATAAGTTTTAAACAAATTAGGACACAATTGACTAATTGAATAAGTGCCTTTCAGGACGAAAGGCCTGATGAATTTATATGAGTTAGGTCATTTGACCGTAGTATAATAAAATTCAGCTGAAACCCTGTTATAGCATCCAAGCAAGTGGAGGACCAAGTCAAGGAAATGAATGAGCACAATTTAGCTATGGAGGAAATGCCAAGTAGTGAAGACACATGTCAGAGTCGACCAATATATGGGGCAGATTATGATACTGATAGTGATGACGATGATGAAGATTATGGGGATGAGGGAAGGGTTTATAGGGTTATGTGTATGGAGGGATAATTGAAGAATAAAACATAACAAACTGCTTTAGTTGAATGTTTTATTAGTCAACAACTCAAAAAAAAATGTTATTGAAATATTTGGGCTACCAGTTTTCAATTTGGGCCAGTGATGACATTACTTTGCCTCCATCCGTCGTCAATCAACATTTTCATATTTCAATTTTCTCTCATAATTTTGAGCCAAATTGAACCAAACTCGACATATATGTTCCTGATGGTACCTTATGATGTATGTGTTATTGGTGCAACTCGTATATTCAACATGGCTGCCAGAAGCAGATAATGCGTTCTGATGACCATAATCTACAAAAGAACTGTTTGCCAGTTAAAATGTTACAAGTCTAGCTAGCAAACTGTTATTACCATACCTGCCCCTAATAATGTACAAGTGAACTTATGACATTACTTTGCCTCCATCCGTTGTCAATCATCATTTTCATATTTGGATTTTCTTTCATAATTTTGTCCAAATTGAACCAGATTTGACATTTATATGAACAAAGTATGTGTTATTGGTGCATCTCATAAATTCACAAGGCTACCAGGAGCAGATAATGTGTTCTGAAGACCATAAACTACAAAAGAACTGTTTACCAGTTAAAATGTTCTGTATTTCTGTTGTTTGGATGATACTCGGATGGTCCCTTATTAAGTAATTTTTGTGACAATTTAAAATTCAAGATGGCCACAACAACCCAACTTATTTAGAATGCATCCTAAAATATCTTTTCCTCTTAAACCACTTGGCTAAATGATCTGAAATTTGATATAAATCATCTAACGATGGAACCCTATAAACCTTTCACATTTCAATGCAGTCGGATAAAAAACACGGCTGCCACAGGAAAATCTTGTTTCTGATTGGCTGAATCCTGATAACCCAAGCCAGATCCGATACCAGGTGAGCGATGCAGTCTCATCCCACCAAGTCTCTAGTTATTGTTCAACTGCAAACATTTTGCAGTTATTTTATTGTATGATGCTGTCATACGTTTTGCTGTTGTCATCTGTATACTATACAATTATAGCCTTTTGGTGTGGTCAATGCATGGATTTATCGACCATTTAAACATATATTGACCGAGGACGAAGTCTGAGGTCAAATATACCTTTAACGGGTCGATAAATCCATTTATCACATATTTGTACGTTATCCGTACCGTTTTGCATATTTGATAAATGAAGATGTTCCTGATCCATATCAATGCCCGGGCAAATAACCGGTTATTGTGCCCTGCGTGGATGACGTCATTGTGACACGTAAGGAAACATCATACAAAAAACTGATAAAACGGAGATGAAAAATATCGATACAAAACGTAAAACTGAGAGTAACATAAGGATATTCAAGGATTGGTTATCAACTGTGGGAGAACGCCGTAATCCTGAATATATTGGAATCTAATTTTTTTCTGGGGAGTTTTAATCAATGGTTGATTGACTTCTCTCTTCCAGTCATACAATAAGAAGTTTAAATGTCCAACAATACGATTCACCTGTAAACAAAGGCAATTGTATTTCTTCAATAGATCAGTTCCAATTGGAGTTTTTTAAACTCCTAACACAATACCAATTGAAACATGGGTAAACTAACAGCGGGTCCGCTATAATAAGATGGTGTCCATTTCTTGATCGATCTCAAAACACGACCAGTTGCACATTATTTCCCCGATAAGCGTACATTTCATAACATTTATATGTTACAGAAACACGTTTTATTAAAGCATCAATCATATCTGATAATTTTTATGAGTTAACAAAAATTTACGATTTGGCAGATAATGCCCCTTTAACAGTTATTGTAAAACAAATGAAATATTGTTACACGCAATAAAAAAAAAACACAGAAAGCAACAACTTCCATCAGTGCTTTCAGCACTTTGATTAAAATAAATCCTAATACATTCAGCATTCAGATAAAACTATATTGATTGGACAAAAATTCCCATAAAGCAGCTTAACCTGGCCAATAAGGAATATTCTGTAGAAATTCTGAAAATCAGAAATTACCCATTTTTCATGTTTTCCGACATTGGTAGAATTTAAACCCTCTTAGATGATGTTCATATGATTTGTTTAAATAAAGAATTGAAAGATCTTACAGGGCAAATAAAAATTTCACCCTGCCCGACCATGTTTCTAAGGAAATAAACCGACTTTCATCAAAATTTACGTGTTTTTTAGAGGGGTAGGGCTAATATTTTGCTATTTATTTGTTAATCAGTAGATAGAAGGAAGATAATTATGCCCTTTTTACATTGTTATAGTACCCAGATACAAAAATCAACCGTCATTGTGATGCGGTATCCTTTATTTTATTTTAAGATATAAGCAGAATCCTGTGAAAATCTGCAAAATTGAAAATATCCCATTTTTCAAGTATTTTGGCCACAAAAATAACTTCATAAAGGGTTACTAGTGCTTGATTTATTAAATGTGATATATTTGTTTGGTTTAGTATAAAAAAGATCATAGTTTAGTACGAAATATTTTTTTATCTAAACTTTTAAGGGAAAAAATGTATTTTTTTGTCATTTCAGGAAGGGGGAGGGGTAGGTTTTTCACATCTGTCAAAATTTGGTAGCCACAAAGTGTATATATCTTGTATTCAATTGAAAGTTAATACCATAAGCTTTCAATTGATACCATATTGATATACTTTCAAGACTGTTTAGTATGCATTTAATGCTCGCAAAGACAAAAATTGAAAAAAATCAAAAATCCTCAAAAAGCTGCGACAGGGTGTAAATATTAGCCTCAAACGGCAAGTTCGTCCCCAAATTTTCAATGCTAACTTGTTTTTTCTTCAAGAGGATATATAGGAGGACTTAAAACAGTATGTTAACATGGAAGGTGGGG
>MJUT01058902.1:288614-314393 GCA_002080005.1 Gigantidas platifrons | reverse complement strand
TCAGTAGGAGCATGCTAATCATTATACCACTGATGAGGTCGGAAATCACTTTGTCTACAGACCCATAATTATACCAAGGCAACATTTTTGCAGTAGTATAAAAATCACACTGAAAAGGGAGTAGTTCTTCAAAACTTTCATTAAGCTAGGTACTTGTGCCCAAGTTAATTAATGCAGTCGACATGGTCAAGCATATATCAAAATAAAACCCATAGATTAGCTTCTAGTCAGATTTGAACTGACATCTTTTCAACATTATTGAAATGTACTACCTTGTACTATAGAAGCTGAATAATTATTAGTGGAAATACACATGTAGTGGACAAACTAAATATGTACACAGATCATTAGCTTCCAGAGAAATTTTAACTGACAGCTCTCCAACATTATTGAAATGTACTGATTGATTGACACCATAGTAACAACATTTTGGCAGAATCTATCAAGGCTCGTCACTAAACTTGATTTCA
Source organism: Gigantidas platifrons (assembly GCA_002080005.1). Lineage (NCBI taxonomy): Eukaryota > Metazoa > Mollusca > Bivalvia > Mytilida > Modiolidae > Gigantidas > Gigantidas platifrons. Next base: position 313,923 of record MJUT01058902.1, on the reverse strand, counting down.
ATTGATTACAATAAGCAGTTCTTAAGAAGGTCTTTGAAATATTACCTAAACAGAAGCTTTAATGGCCCCTTGTAGCCAGGTTTGATCATCAATTAGCACCACAATACCAACATTTGGTCCTGACTTTGTTATGCACATTTCAGCCAAGATTGGTTGCAATCCCTTCAGTTGTTATCTAATGGTCCTGACTTGGCACTGCATAGACGCGATAGAGAATAAAAATAACGTGCATAAATTTCTTACTCTGCAGTGCATGAACAATAAGCTCCTTCTGTCAAACCATTATCTTCTTTGGTGCATATCCATACATTGTGGGGGTCGTCATTCAGTCTATGATGGTGAACACTTACATTTTTTGTAAAATAAATTACACAAGTTCCTGTTCGATTTTGTCTTTAAGAAATATGCCTCCTGCAACCACCCACTTAAAAAATATTCATAGACCTTGCCAACCTTATAGTCTTTCAGCATGTCAATGCAACATCACCATGGGCTAACAAGAAATACGTTAACTTATATGCCGAAACATACGACCGCTAGCTCCTCCTTCGTTCCTGTTTTCGTCAGACTTCTCATCGTCCAGAACTGTCTCAGATTCTCGACTTTCCAACTACTAAATTAATCAATAATTGTGTATATTTGATCACCAGTGTAATGTGTAAATGTAGAATACAATTTTGCAAATAAATAAAGTGAATATAACTTCGAAAAGGTTAAAAATAAAGTGGTAGTCGTATCGCCATGATATAATCCAAGCATCGCCATGATATAATCCAAGCAGAAAGGCCACTTACCACCCGGATTTTACTCCGATTGGACTTTGGACTAAGGCCGCTTACAACAAATAATAGATTAATGTGAAATAGGTCTATGGAAGGGAAAGTGAATTTTCTCATAATTTCTAATTTTTGGAAATTGTAAAAAACCAGATGAAAATTTGATAGCAAATAGAATATTTACAAGTTTTTTTCAACATTAAAATTTCGAACAGATTATGGGAAAAAATACATGTTATTATATAGATTCTCCTTCAGTTGCCCGTGGGTTATGATATTTCTCCGCTCAAGAGAGTTAAATTAAAAATTTTAACCACAAGCCGTCAGGTGAGTGGTGAAAATTTTTAATTTAACTCTCGAGAGTGGAGAAATATCATAACCCACATGGGCAACTGAAGGAGAATTTGTTTCTCCCATTATTTAATAGGAACTTTATTTCAAAATTTGAAATTAATGCGGGGAAAGGCACGAGACATTTTAATCCTCTAGATGATTACAGATTTTTCCACCACTGGTTCAGCGGGGTTAAAGCGCCATAATAATAGGAGAATTTCATTTAGCTTTGTATGAATGGGGGCCCTTTAGGCTACCTTAAAGGGAAATAACCCATGTAAGAAGAGTTTGAAGATATTAAAGTAGTAATCAGAATCCATAAATCGAAGGACAGACAACACAATGGTCAATTGAAAAAGTACAAAAGGACAAACAACGATCTACAAAACATTACACAGAAAACTAAAGATTGAGTAACACGAAACCCCACTAAAACCGGGGGTTAACTCGATGCTCCAGAAGGGTAAAATGTGGAATCAAAGTTGGATATGTGAAAATGATTTATAGTTCAAGTTGTATTCTTCTGTAAATAGGAAATCATGATATCTTTATGTCCCAAATTATTTTTCATGACCTTCATGCTCACTACTTGATTCAATTTGATAAATTCCTTTTCGACATACAGAAAGCGATTTAATGAATAACTGTGTTGTATTTCAAGAGTTTTCGGAATCCGTTGGGGATTTGATGGTCACACATGCAGTTTTACATGGCGATGCATAGCAGAGTCAGTAAAATGTATATTTGCGGCTGTTGTCAACTCATCAAATACAATAATGTTATTTCTATTTTGGTGCAAGACAAAAATATTTTAATTGAGCATTGATTAAGAAAAGGTCTAAACATTGCAAAAACTAAAATGCCGTGAAATATTGTAGGTGACTTTGGTACACAAACGTCGTAGAAAATCTTGATGTTATTAGAAAATTTTGAACATAGAACGTAAAGACTGAACACTATTCTTCAACATGTCCAATTCAAATTCTAATAAAATCTAGCAAGAGATTATTTTTAAAGGAAGATGATGTGTCTATTTTCTATCATATCTATCATTTCATTAATTGACTTGTTGGTACAAACCTTAAGATTAAAAAACACGATCTGCACAAAATATGGCGGATTATTTACACTTGAACCACCCTTAATTACCACATGTAAACTGGACTCCATGACATCTCGGACCATAACAAAATCGGACTCCACAAACTCGGACTACAGTATATATGGATTTGTATATGAAGATACTGACTGAAGATGTTAGATACATAACTATTTTTTATGAATTTGATGCCTTTTTATGTGATTTGTTTAAACTAAGAATACCAAAATTACGACACGGACTGGTCAATTTTAAACACAGATCAAGAATCTACGCACGAGTGTAAATTGATCCAAGGAAATTGTTATATTTTGTTTGAGAGCGAGTTTAAATAATTTTCCCGTTTAAATGACCAGGTGAACGATATTAACCTTGTCACAAAAATGGGTCAAATTATTAAAGTACAGCGGCCTGTATCATTGGCCTCTATTACCGGCCTGTACTGTGATATCAGAGGCCGCATTTACAATAGCGTTGCTGGGGGGTATTATCATCCTTCCCTCCGGCTATATCTATCTGCTGGCTCCATAAGCAAAACTCGTATCAAAGTCCGCGTGATCTGAGCAGGACTTATCAACAGTCAGCAGGAGTTATCACCAAATTCTCCTAACATTTAAACGATAATTCCTGTGAAGATGGCAAATATAAATAAAATTCATCGACACCATTAGCTAGTTAACATTATTTTTTGTAAACATATATCAAATTAGGAACTGTCGTGTTAGAAATATCAACAAACATTGTCCTACAAAAATGTACTTTACACAATTCTTGATAACCTCTGCTGAGACGTCATAATTTTTTACGTCATGAGGAAGGTTGTGACGTTCATGTTTTCTAAACCGAAACGGCATTGGTAAGCAAAACCTTTAATGAAAATGGGTAACTTTGATGTTTGTTATAAAAAAAAACCCCAATGAATATCACAATTAAAGGAAAAATGCAACAATCTTAACATTTATATAAACCTGTAAAATTGAATGGTATATTTTCAAACTACTTACATGCTTATGAACTACGGTTTTAGGGAAGCGTATTTTGAATATTTTGAATCATGTAATTTTTCCCGCGAAAATATATGTAATTTTTCCCGCGAAAATACAAATATAGATGTATCCGTGTTTATGATTGATTTAAGGATGATAAATATGTCATCTGAATGTGAATATGATTGATACTGAAAAATATCAGCCTGCTCGACAGAATATGAAGTTTGTGACTCGTTCGCTTCGCTCACTCTCCAACAAACTTCATATTCTGGCTCGGCAGGCTGATATTTTCGGTATCAATCAATTCACATCCAGATAACATATACTTATCATCCTTCCCTCCGGCTATATCTACCTGCTGGCTCCATAAACAAAACTCGTATCAAAGTCCGCGTGAGCTGAGCAGGACTTATCAACAGTCAGCAGGAGTTATCACCAAATTCTCCTAACGTTTAAACGATAATTCCTGTGAAGATGGCAAAAATAAATAAAATTCATCTACACCATTAGCTAGTAAACATTATTTTTTAAAACATATATCAAATTAAGAACTGTCGCGTTAGAAATATCAACAAACATCGTCCTACAAAAATGTACTTTACACAATTCTTGATAACCTCTCCTCAGACGTCATAATTTTTTACGTCATAAAGGAGGTTGTGACCGTCATGTTTTCTAAACCGGAACGGCATTGGTAAGCAAAACCTTTAATGAAAANAAAAAAAAATGAATATCCCCATTAAAGGGAAAATCCAACAATCTTAACATTTATATAAATCTGTAAAAATGAATGGTATATTTTGCAAACTACTTATGAACTACGGCTTTGGGGAAGCGTATTTTGAATCATGTAATTTTTCCCGCGAAAAATACAAATATAGATGTATTCGTGTTTATGGTTGATTTAAGAATGATAAACATGTCATCTGAATGTGAATATAATTGATACTGAAAAATATCAGCCTGCTCGACAGAATATGAAGTTTGTGACTCGTTCGCTTTGCTCACTCGCCAACAAACTTCATATTCTGGCTCGGCAGGCTGATATTTTCGGTATCAATCAATTCACATCCAGATAACATATACTTATTGTACAATTTATCACAATCAACAAATTGTAAAGTAGTTCTTTAATACACAACTCAAAATCTTGATAACAGAATTAAGCGAAACATTCTATTAGGCATTAATTTTTATTCCAACGATCAAAAGGAACTAAAACAAAGCTTTAAATTAAGATATAAATTATATGTGATTTGGTATTAACTGACCTGTATTGCATGCCATAAGTTGCAAACATCACATTGCAGAGCATGTTGTCTGGTTGATACTTTCCATGCGCAGTCGACGCAACGGTCTGCATCCATTTTTAGTATGATGACCCATTATCATGTCGCAGGCTTTTATTTATTAAGTTCGGCAAAGAATCAAAGAAATATCTCAGTTTTCTTTACGATTTCTCAAAAATCTTTGGTCCAGAGTGTATGGCTTTATTGTTTTGCTAACTCGTCTTTGTATCAACCAAGCTAGCTTGGTATGGCGTAAAGTCAAAGAAGACCGATCTTTTGATCATGTAATCATTGCAGAATAATATATAATCAGTGGTAATGATTGATTGCAAAGCCAGAACAAAATAATTTTAATTAGTTTATTTGACAATTTTATAATTGTATATATCACATTAGATTTAAAAAAAATATTTATGTAACTAAATATAAAGACATCAATATTCAAATAAAAACTAAAAAATGTCAAATTTTATTAATTATAAATAATAAATATTTCCATGGACCGAGTTTGCACACCTTTTTAAAATCTCCTAATATTAGTGGTCCGAGTTTGTTATGGTCCGAGTTGTCCAGTTACCGTAAACTGGGGATTTGGTGGCAACCATTAGCCAATGAAAAAACGTGTTACATTGTAATTATATACCAGGCCAAGTTCGAATGGGACCCGGGATCGAACTCGCGTTACTCGGGTTCCATATGAACCACCCGGGAAAGTGTTAAAAATAGAAACAATGACGCAATTGAACTTTTGACCTTGTTACTCTTCTAACCCAGCGTCGACCCAGGGTTATTCGAGATCCAAGATGGCGTCAGGGGGAAACGATGCAGAATTGTAAGTTTGTATTTTGATCATTTTAGACTTGAATTGTTAAATTTAACATTGATCACATGTTTTTGTTTATTTCAATACTTTTTTATGATTTTGCTTTTGATTGCTGTGTCAATCTCGGACGAGGAAGGGAAAATCATCGTCTTATGGGCCAAATACATTGTATGTACCATGGTACATGTGTATACGTTTCTACACGGGAGAGACTTTTCAAACTTTTAATTGTCTTAAACAAGCAGAAAATCATACACGATTTGAATAGAGTAAGCAGGAGCATATTGATATATAATGTACAGATTTTCTCCCCCTGTTCGTGGTCAATGATTAATGTTAGATTAATGCTAGGAGTTACTCGAGATCGCACAATAGCGTCCAAATGGAAAGTTGCGCGCGCATCCAATTAATAGTAGTATGACGTCACCCAACCCAACACCAGGGTTCCTATCGGGTTCCAACCGAACTTGGCCCCATATACAGAAAAGATTCCTGATACCTGCTAATCTGGGTCACGGGTCACTGTGAGTAACATGTGTAGTCTATTTTTATCTTGGACAATGGACAATAATGAGCGTCCTGATTGGATGACCGATTTAAAACACACTGAATTCGCATGGTTTAGCAAGGTTACTCAGGTCAATAGTTTATAAATATAGAATCTTGACAATGTAAAGGAAAGATGCTATGTTATATTTATTCATTTGTTTGATTCTGGAATATAGTTGATCATTGATTTAAACAAGAAAAAAAGGGAAAAAAGGGGGTGAATTTTAGTTAAATAAATGTTATGTTTCGACAATTTAAAGAGAAAAATATAAATTTGTTGCGACTAAAGCTTAAATCAGCGTTAAAAATTGAACAAATATCAGTGGTTTTGTAAATGAGATTTATTATAAATAGAAAATCTGAATTTATTATTTATTAATTTATTATTAATGGTACAATTTTATATCCCTTTTCGGGGGGGGGGATTTGAAATAAAAACACAGGACCGGACTTTAATTGCATTAGAATATTTTATAAGATAAGATTTATTGATCCAAATTAAAGTGCCCACGAAGGCGCATATAAACATAATAACATAAGGTGATTGCATAAAATATCAAATAAATTGTAAATACAAGAATGATAGACATGACTGTAGTGTTATAATAGACAATATTATAATATGAGATTCCAACTATCCGAAACAGTGACTTTTTAACAGGAAATCACATCAGCTTATTAAAATATCTTTACTTTCTGAGTTTAAAAGCCATATAAATTTATCCCCAAATGATAATTTTTCAAAGTTAGAATAATTAATGTTATTCTTAATTATTTCAAAAAGCTTGCGCCTAGAAGTAATGTAAAAGGAACATTTTAATAGAAGGTGTTCTTCGGATTCTATTTCATCTGAAAAATGCGATTCTCTAAAGATGTTATAGGTTTTGAATATCTGCCAGTTTCAATCTTTAATTTATGGTTACTGATTCAAAATTTAGTGAAAGATTTTCTTTGATTAAAATCTTATAAAATATGAAGATAATTTTCGAATCCAAAATTACATTTGAGTTTTAGATAGGTTCGCAATTTCCCGTTTTCATCTAGAAGTTTATTTCTTTTAACATACCATTTATTTTTATAAAAGGCTTTTGTATAAACTCTAATTTTTCTGTTAAATGTATCATGCTTATATTTAAGCAAATTGTGAATTCCTGTATTGTTATCAAATATTTTAAAAAGTCTCTGTAGACCAGAATACCAAGTGTCACAACCCTGTGAGTGTAGGTACTTATTTTCAATGTATGCATTCTTAAGTAAAAAATTAGTAGAAGAATATAAACGATTCCAGAATTTAAAAACTGAAGTAAAGCAATCTAATGCAAATGGTATTCTTCCTAATTCACTCAATATTGCAAAGTTTATATGTATGTATCTAACATTGTATGTCTTATTGATTTATTGCATGCATGTACATTGTAGGGTATAAATTTAAGTGGAGGCCAGAAACAGCGGGTCAGTCTAGCCAGAGCTGTGTACCATAACACGGATATTTACTTGTTAGACGATCCACTCAGTGCTGTTGACTCACATGTTGGAAAACATATATTTGAACATGTAATCGGTAAAAATGGAGTTTTGAAAGATAATCATAATGTAAAATAGTAATTTGCACGTCAATGTTTTTGAGTCAAATTGTACTATTTTTAGGTACCTTGTTTTTATGTAGTATTTTAATGTTTGATTTTGTACTTTATTTCTTTTTTTAAATGTAATTGATTTGGTATCCGAAGAGATAAACTGAATCCAATGATAGATACTATGTAAATAAACAATTTCTACTTCTTATCATGCATGATTTCTATCATTAGTTTACCATGATTCTGTAGAGATATGAAACTTGCAGACGACATTATCAGAGATTAAAACATAAGCATAGTTGTCAAAAGATTATTTTTGTGTTTTGATATTAAGAAAATGTTGAATTTTTTTATAGAGAATGTATTTTGGTAATGAAAGTTGAAATATAAATTTTATTTTTTATAATCTAATTAATTATTTTCCCGGGTAAAATCATGTGATTTTGTAAAAAAATTCTTTGTTTCTGCAACTTGCGGCAGACGCACGCTAACTACTGAAGAGACAACACGTGTTTTTTTTTCAATTTAATAAGTTGGCTGGAAAACTATTCTCAGAAAGGTCGGTTTTATTGTAGTTATTTTATACGTGTATTTTATGATTTGTACATTATAATTTTCGTTGATTATTGTTTGTTTTATATTGTAACGTATTTTTTTTTCTTTTATTAACTTTGGAAAATGTCATTGTTTTTACGGAGATACGGAACAATCCATAAAGACATTGTACCATAGTGGATTATTGTATTTTTGAACATTTGACATCATGTTTTAAATGTTTCAAAATTTTTGAGACCGCATTTTGAAGACCGCATTTTGGAAAATTTTCTCTAAATTTTAATTCAAAATTAATACGTAAAAATGGCGGATGACGAACAATGAAAGGCCCTTTCAGAAGAAGTAGAAAGACTGAGAGTAGCCATGAAAGATCAGAATGAACAGATCAGAAAACAAGAAGAGGCACTAAAACAAAAAGATGAGCAAAGACCAGTGGTAATGATGAGTAGCCGAAGACTAGATCGTTTCCGGGATCGCCCGTCATCATCCTCCGATCCAACCATAACTGAATGGATCTCAGATATGAGGAGTCAAGCAGCTTCAAGGAAGTTGACAGCTCCCGAATTTAGCCATTTCCTTTTAAACAATTTAACAGGAAAGGCCAGACAGGAGATTCTTGGAAGAGGAGACAGCGTAAAACAAGACCCCGAAGAGATAATTAAAGTTTTGTTTAAAGTTTTTGGCGACGGCGATAATCTATCACTTTTGCAGCAAAAATTTTATGCATACAAACAGGATGAAGAGGACCTGATTACATGCTCATTGAATATGGTGGAATTGTACGACAAAATCGTTCATCTTGATCTGTCATTTCAAGCTTGTCGAGATGCGTCCTTAAAGGGACGATTCGCAGAGGCCGTTAAAGATGAAGGGTTAAAAAGGGAACTGCGGCGTTTGAACTTAGAATCACCTGGTTTAAAATTCTTCGGAATGAGAGATAGGACAGTTCATTGGATGGGAAGCTTAGTTGTAAAGAGATCCGCAACTTGCCATGAGGTTGAGTCTAATGTACCGGATGTTAAATCAGAAAGCACAGAGCTACTAGAAGTGGTGAAAAGGCAAGAAGGTTTGATAGAAAAACAACAGCAGCAGATCACGTCACTTTTAAGCAAGATTGGTAACAACAAAGGCACCAAACAAAGACAGTGCTGGACATGTGGGTCCCACGACACCTGCAACGCGATTGTACCAAATCAACGAAAGTAAAACCTCAAGGAAGAAGTAATCCTTTAAACTAGAAAGACCTGTCGTGGAGAGCCACACTACAGGTTCGTTCAATAAAGGCTCGTGATTAGCGAAGGAGTAGGTATCTGCCCAGAGACGTCGGTGAAGCTGAACGGCGTGGAAGTATGGTGTTTGCTGGACACGGAAGCCCAGGTGTCGACCATAACTGAATCCTTTTATAGGAACCATGCCTTGCAACTTGGCAATCTAGTTGATATCACGGATATACTGAGTTTGTCAGCGGCAAATGGAGGGGAGATACCATACTTTGGCTATATTGAATGCAACCTACAGGCTCTTGGGCATACTTTTAAAGACATGGGATTCCTGGTCGTCAGGGATCCTATAAATGAAGTTGTTGGCCAACGGAAAAGAAAGGTACCTGGAGTGATCGGCTCCAATGTTTTTAAAAGTATGGGAGACACCTTGATTGATAAAGATGACATATCTGAAACCTGGGGACAAATTTTGGCGCTTTATAAAGAAACCACTCCTTACAAAAGCAACATCAGGATTCCTAGTAACCACACAGTAATTATACCAGCAGGAACTGTCAAAATTGTCGAGGCGCAAACTAAGCCATTACCAATAGGAATAGACTGCTTGGTTGAGGAGAATCATACGCTTACTATGCCTAATGGGTTTAAGATGGCACCAGCCATAGTAAAGGTGGACAAAAGCGGTCGGATTCCTGTCCAGATATGCAATTTTAGCGGGAAGGATATAAAGCTCAAACCACGGACCATGATTGGGCACACATTAAATATTTACGCTTTAAATGAGGAATTCAAAACTAAACCAAGACAAGATTGCAGGGAAACCGGTGATATATGGGACAGGATAGAGAGCGGTTGTCTCTCCACTCAAAAGGAACACCAGCTTAAAGAATTGCTTCTTGAATACGAAGACGTCTTTAGTCGTGGAGAAGATGACATCGGATTTTGCGACAAAGTCGAGCACCGTATCCCAACTTTGGATAATGTGCCAGTCAAAATACCACACAGAAGGATACCTCCAAGCCAATGGGCGGAAGTAATGGACTATTTAAAGAATGCTTTGAAGAATGGAATTATAAGGGAATCCTGTAGTCCATATGCCGCGCCAGTCGTCCTTATACCAAAGAAAAACGGGAAACTCAGGATTTGTGTAGATTATAGAGGCGTAAATGCGAAAACAAGAAAGGACGCATACCCACTGCCCAGAATCGAAGAAGCCCTTGACGCACTGAATGGCGCAAAATATTTTTGTAGTCTGGACTTGGCCCACGGATTTTATCAACTTCCAGTCGCCGAAAAAGACATAGAAAAGACTGCTTTCAGAGTCGGAACAGGTGGATTGTATGAGTACCTCCGCATGCCATTTGGACTAACTGGAAGCCCTGGTACCTTTATGCGACTTATGGATAAGATATTCGGCGATCAAAACTTTCAGACTATACTGACTTATTTGGATGATATCTTAGTTTTCGAAAGGACCTTCGAAGAGACTTTAGAGCGATAAAAAATGGTTTTGAACAGACTAAGAGAGAACAATCTGAAAGTAAAACCAGAGAAATGTCAGTTGTTTAAGGAGAAACTTCGATACCTTGGACATATTATTTCCAAAGAGGGTATGTCACCAGACGACGAAAAAATAAACGCTATCACCAACTGGCCGAAACCGAAAACAGATACCGAACTGAGAGGGTTCCTTGGTCTCTCTGGGTACTATCGTCGTTTCATCGAAAAGTTCGCTCGGATTAGCGCCCCGTTACACGACCTATTAAAAGGAAAGGGAAAATCTAAGAAAGGAAAATGTAGAAAGAAAAACAACCCGCTTGGAATAGGAGCGTGGAATGAGTCATGCGACAAAGCCTTCAATGAACTGAAGACCAAATTAACATCTGCACCTGTTCTTGGACACCCTGATTTCAAAAAAACATATATTTTAGAAATTGACGCAAGTTTTTCTGGACTTGGCGCCGTTTTGTCACAAGATCAGGAAAATGACCGTGTGGTTTTATGCTATGCTAGTAGAGCACTAAGAGAAAACGAACGAAATATGAAGAACTATAGTAGCATGAAACTAGAACTTTTAGCATTAAAATGGGCAGTTACCGAGAAATTTAGAGATTTTCTGATCGGGGCGGAGTTCACTGTTTTTACCGACAACAACCCGCTGAGTTACATCAATTCCACTGCAAAATTAGGTGCCACAGAGACTAGATGGGTAGCAGAACTAGCACAATTCAACTTTAAAGTAAAGTATCGCTCCGGAATAGCAAACAAAAATGCTGAAAACGTCACATACTCCAGAAACAGCGAGACTGGAAAATATTTCAATTTTGGAAACAGTCACTATTAGCTCAGTTCTTCCGTGTACACTTCAAAGTGATATCAAAAAGCAAGTCGTTAACATATGGGAAGAACATGCCGGTACGCCGCCACTTCCGTGTCCGCCTGTGCCATCTTCAGGACTACCATCAATGCCATTAGAGAGATTAATACAGCTTGTTGATCTTAAATTTGGCCTTAACGATAATGAGCTTATGTTAGGAGAAGAATGGATCACAACGCACTTCAAAATCTCCAAGAAGCATTTCAGTTAGCAACCGAAAGAACTGAAAAAGAGGCCCTTAAAAGACAAGAAAAATTAAACATCCATGCAGATAATAAAGAACTGCCGGTTGGATGCCGGGTATTCATTAGAAATCATCCCAAGGGACGTTCTAAAATACAAGATGTCTGGAATGACAGACCTTTCCGTATAACGGATAAGAACGAAAATATGTACAAAGTTGAGCCATTCGATGGCCGTGGCGAAGGCAAATATGTACATAGACGAGAAATCTTAGATGCCAGATATCTAGTTAAAAACATAAACTCCGGAGTAAATCGTCGACAAGTATGCCATCGTGATGAAAATGACCATTTGGAGAACGTTGAGGATGGAGAGGAGGAAGATTATGTAGTAATCATGCAGCGATCTTAAATTTGGCCTTAACGATAATGAGCTTATGTTAGGAGAAGAATGGATCACAACGCACTTCAAAATCTCCAAGAAGCATTTCAGTTAGCAACCGAAAGAACTGAAAAAGAGGCCCTTAAAAGACAAGAAAAATTAAACATCNAGCCTAGCTAGGAATTTACAGGAACTTCCGGAAGAACTTGGTCATGATGGATGTAGCGACGAAAAAGTAGGGGAGCCTTCTGTAGTAGAATCACTATCTCAGGAGTCTACTGATGACGAAGAAGGAACTAAACTAGACTCTGAGAAAACACAACAAAACGAACTGGTAGAGATCGAATCAGAATTACCATCCGAAAGATCTGAGGAAAACATGGAAAGTTTTCATGAGACTGACCAGGAACATGTTGCGGAAGAGGATATCGATGGCCATCAGCTTCATCGTTCACAACGAACAACAGCTGGCAAGAATCCAAATCCATTTAATCTTCCTCGGTCTGCCACTCAGAACGAAAAAACAACTAATAAGGACATTATTGACCCCACCGTTGTAGCTAATTTTGCTCAATCGCAATTAATCTTAGCGCAAATTTTGGCTAATTCTTTGCAACAACATTCTTAAATGAAATAATTTTTGTAAAGCTATATATAAAGGTTTTTTTTAACAGTTAGCTTTCCTTTCTATTTTTGACAAATTACTTTGATAAAGCGATTATCAAGTTAATGTTATCATGAGTTGCCATTGAAGTCAACTCAAAGTAGGGGAGTGTAAAATAGTATTTTGCACGTCAATGTTTTTGAGTCAAATTGTACTTTTTTAGGTACCTTGTTTTTATGTAGTATTTTAATGTTTGATTTTGTACTTTATTTCTTTTTTTTTTTTTTTACATGTAATTGATTTGGTATCCGAAGAGATAAACTGAATCCAATGATAGATACTATGTAAATAAACAATTTCTACTTCTTATCATGCATGATTTCTATCATTAGTTTACCGTGATTCTGTAGAGATATGAAACTTGCAGACGACACTATCAGAGATTAAAACATAAGCATAGTTGTCAAAAGATTATTTTTGTGTTTTGATATTAAGAAAATGTTGAATTTTTTTATAGAGAATGTATTTTTGGTAATGAAAGTTGAAATATAAATTTTATTTTTTATAATCTAATTAATTATTTTCCCGGGTAAAATCATGTGATTTTGTAAAAAATTTCTTTGTTTCTGCAACTTGCGGCAGACGCACGCCAACTACTGAAGAGACAATACGTGGGTTTTTTTTTTCAATTTAATAAGTTGGCTGGAAAACTATTCTCAGAAAGGTCGGTTTTATTGTAGTTATTCTATACGTGTATTTTATGATTTGTACATTATAATTTTCGTTGATTATTGTTTGTTTTATATTGTAAACGTATTTTTTTTTCTTTTATTAACTTTGGAAAATGTCATTGTTTTTACGGAGATACGGAACAATCCATAAAGACATTGTACCATACGCTGAGGGTATGTTTGTTTGGCCTTGTTCTTTCGTGTATGAACACTTTGTTATTTTAAATTACTATGATATTAAAGGAACATCGTTTTGTGCAACACTAATTTTGCTAAATGTTTAATGTTTTAACTGAATCATTTAAACTGAATACTTCATTTCATATTAGCTTAGATACTTAGTTATATAGTTTGATTCTTTAAATAGTTATATATTTTTATGATGACAGTGACATATTTACTATTAATTATATTTGTGATGAGTTCACATTAGTTAATATGGTTTGATTATGGTACAAGTGTAATGTTTATGTATCTATTGCATGTGAATTGATGCTTTCATTTCATGTAAATTGATATGTTGTTACTTATTGTATCTTTGTAGGACTTTATATTATTTACAACCTAATAAATGATGTCATCATAACTCAGTTGTAATTTGGCCATACAAGAACCTACCTTACAATAAGGTATCTAGGTACATGTAACATTTTGAATTATTTAAACGAAACAACAGAAGCATTTTAAGGGGAATGTTAAAGTATATATATGTAACTTGGTCCTATATAAACACACGAAATCACTTGGCATTTGGGGCCTCAATTTATCCGGTAATATGCATGTGCAATATATATATACACAAAATGTACCAAGAGGTATTTTTGGCATTGTTATGAGGTCATATTAGAATTTAACATAAACTCTGGTCGCTACAGTTTAAGCTTTTGACAATTATCACAGATAATTTTGATAAGTCAGGCCTCGACATTAACGTTTGTCCGATTGTCCGATACCAGTGAAAACTGACGTCGGACAAGTAGTAGCGAGTGACACCTCCACTAGGTGTCGCCCCGATGCAATGAATGAAAAATTCAGAAAAGATGACACCCATTTACATCCTATGTGTTACGGGGCTATATAAAGAGACCCGTGTACAAATGCTTCGAATATGTGCAAATTATTATGTAGGGATGATTAAATTTAGCGTTTATGAACATTAAATAAAATTTGAGACACATTTACTTCGTGAAAACATAATTTGAAGTGGAAATTTCATTTAAAAAATACGATTTAGGTCGTAAACGCACAAACAATGGTTATTTTTAACAAATTTCAACTAATTTTAACATATAATAATAGTTATTTCTATCATTTTCCCCCGTTGACATAATTTATTTCACAAAAAATAAATGAGTGTTGACGTCAAAGGGAGATAATTCCGCGGAAAAAATTACATAATCCAACTTCCGGTTTTAGCATCTTCGATTGTTTATACTATAGTTTATAAGTTAAAAAATGTTGTATAGACTGAGAGCTACATTTATTAGTCAATCTATTACTCCATTAACAATATATGATATAAATATACAGGTAAAACAAAACAAAAAGACAAACATTGCCTTTGATTGGCAATAAAAAACATTTGTATTTGTATTTGTTAATGGGCTGAAATATGAATACAGTGCAAAATTTATAAGAAAACTGAAGATTGAGAAACACTGTCACTAATGTCACTGATTGAAACACCAACAAAACTCCAGACTGTCATGAGCTCAGATGCTCCATATGAGTGCAGCTCGAACTTCACTAATACCACTTCATGGGAAAAGAAGCTGGGGACAATCACCCTCCCCACTTTGAAAAGTTGAGGTGGCAAAACTAATTTTTTTCGCATTAAATTTAAGAAAACAAACTTTTTTTTTCACTTTAGTATGGAAACATATATTGTCTAGTTAGCTAAGGGTATAAGGATGTTTGGATAAGGGTATGTTTTGAAACCATAGTGACTTTTTTTTTATTGCTTCACAGTTTTGAAAATTTACCACTCAAATAATAAGGAATACTTTTTTGGGGTACATTTTTCATAAAGATGTAAACAAAATGTAATGACCACCCATTTAAATTATCATAATTATTGAGGTAATAACACATGATTGTCTTTATATTTCAAAAATTTTAAAAAAATTGTGAAAATTGTGAACAAATGTATTGTTCTTTTTACATTTTAGTGTATTTTTCATGAAAAACGTATGAGGGTACCCATATTTTTTTTTCTATTGAAAGTATGCCCCATTTGTTTTAAAATTCTTAATGTTACCATGTAAATGATGCTATTGGTATGTTGTTTTTGAATATTTATTAAGAAGAAAAGGTAAAGAAAAAGATGGGTTACTTTTTTCATAAAATAAAAATTTTCAAACAAAAAAGGTGCCTACCAACCTATGAATATGAACCCATATCTTGGTTTTAGAAAGGAAGTTAACTTTAAATCTTTATTTTTTCAATTATTCAGATGTTGTACAAAGAATTAAAGTGAAAAAATATTAATAAATGTGATGTTTAGGAAAATCATGCCAGTTGCTACTTCAAGTAGATCTTGTATCATGGTTGTCCAATGGGACAAGTGAAAAAAAAATACTGTCCTACCTTTTGGAGGTTATTTTCTATGATAAAAATGTGTTGCTTTGTCATTTTGACAGACAAAAACTTCTTAAATAATTATTTTAATGTGTTTAAAAATATCAGTTTCTATTGAAGTACTCTATCGCTAATTATAGCAATGAACCAAGAGATATTCCGAATGTATTAATGAAATATTCCATTTCCGGTTTGTACATTATCAAAGTACAGAAGTACTGTTTAGCCACATATGATCACAGGCACATGTATTATCTGGCTTTTACAAATGGAAGAACTATTTATAAATTGTTGTTACACAATTGAAGTATATGTTTGTGTACATTATCAAAGTACTGAAGCACTGTTTAGCCACATATGAGCACAGGCACATGTATTATCTGGCTTTTAAAAATGGAAGAACTATTTATAAATTGTTGTTATAAAATGGTAATTAAAAAATGACATACATGTATACTTAATCCGTATCTTTTCAGCGATTTGATTAAGCGACAACTAGCATTTTGTAATTATAATTCAATTCAAATTCAAATAGTTTATTGATAGTAAACCACCAACAGAAAGAACCACATTGCTGATAGTTATTTTCTAGTTTTTGTAAATTTTATAAAAAAAATTTCGGACAACTAAAAGATTGAGTCGGACAAGTACTTTTTTTTAGATAGTTGTCCGAAGGGGCAAGTTGAAAAATATGTTAATGTAGAGGCCTGTAAGTTTAGAATGTCAGGTTTGGTTGGTTTATGGTGATGAATGCCACTTTCAACAATATTTCAGTTATATCGTGGCTGTTAGTTTTATTGGAAGAGGAAACCAGAGTACCTGGAGAAAACCACCGACCTGTTGCAAGTCACTGACTAACTTTATCACATAATGCTGTATTGAGTACACCTGCCTGAGCGTGATTCAAACTCACAACGTTAGTGGTGATAGACACCGATTGTAGAGGAGTTGTAAATCAAACTACCATGCGACCATGATTACAACCATGACAGTCCCTAGAGAATGTCAGTAGGTAAAGTCAGATGTAAAGTAGAAATACTAAATCGTAAAATTAATTACATTTTTTGTCTTTTTCAACTTGCCGCCTGAAATATACAATATTATAGATAAAAATGGCTGGCTCTGCATGATGCACTTTCATATCTGCATCTGCATTAGAATTTGTTGATTCAGTGAGTGAGTGAGAGATTTTTTGTTACATGCAGTGTGAGCAATTTTTTTAGCCATATCATGGCAAGAACAAGGTACTTGTCCATGAGATAATCTTCAACTTTTTGATTTTGGTAGAAAAAGTAGAAGAAGATATGGTGAGGTTTACATAGAGCTTTAAAATTTGTAATTTAGTTATGTAGAGTGGAGTGTAGGGGTGTAACGATACAGATTTTTTTTCACGATACGTATTGCGATATTTTAGACAAGTGACGATACGTACATTTGTATGTATTGTGACATTTTGTATACCTTTGTGTGCATCACCATTTTTTTTTCTTAAGGATTTGCCACATACGTCCGTGAAAATTAAAACTAATGTTTGAAAAAAAAAACCACAATATTTATGTAGCTAAACAAATTTTGATTTAGGAATAAAAAAGTTATTTTATTTCATTGATTTTAATAGTTTTTGGTACTAAAGAAGCACCCAGTCATATCGTGTCATCAATATCGTAAGGGGCACCCATTGTACCGTGTACCGTGTGGTCAATAAAATACCGCGATGTATCTTCATTCTGTATACCGTTACACTCCTAGTGGAGTGATGTCATAATCCACTGGTAGCAGATGGAAAATCTGTTTCTCCTATAAACAAAATGTCAAAAATTATTTTTAAGTTGTTAATTTCTGTAAAATGGCAAGATTTATTATTTTTCTCATGCAGAAATTAAACCACCGTCGTGATTAAAAATATTACGAAAATTTAACCAACTGATTCAACAATAGCAGAAATGATGCCATTTAATTAAATTCTGCTTCCAGACAAGAGTTTTAGTGACCCATGGATTAAGGTGGCTGCCATATGTTGATAACATCATCGTCATGGTGAATGGTACTGTTATAGAAACTGGTACCTATGATGACTTGCTGTCTAGCAATGGGACCTTTTCAAATGTTTTAAAGATTCACATGACCGAGATGGAAATTAAAGACGGTAGGTAAGACTCTACTGTATGAATACATTACATCATGTAGCGGAATTTCTTTCAATGTTTTCATTCAGATTGAACAAAAATTATAAAAATAAAGTGCAGATGAGTAACAATATAAAATCACGACATGGTCATGATCGTATGGTAGTTGTCACACAGGGGGATTTGTGGTCATGATCTATATATATATATGTATGTACAGTGAAAACTGTCTCAGCCGAATCCTGAAAATAAACGGAATCTCATATAAACCAAACTCTACATAAAGTGCCAATGTAGGAAATATTGGTTAATTTAACCTGTATTAACCAAACATCTGCCTATTACGAACATAAAAGTTGGTGCCAAGGGTCATCAGTATAGACAGGTTTCACTGTTTGGGCCAAGGGTGTTCGGTATAGACAAGTTTCACTGTACTTCATTTCCAAGGAATTAATTTTTGTAACATACATAATGTATTCTATTAACAGATCAAGAATCAAGCAACAAAATATGGAAGAAAGTAAAATTTGATTTATATGACGTAGAAAATGAGAAAAATCTGGAAAAAAAGAGGTAATAGTTGTTTAAGAATGTGACCTATGTCATTTTCAAAAGTCGGCTAAATCGACTGGCAAAATTAAAGCCACGTACATGTACTTTGTTCCATCTAACTAAAGTGCACCTGAAAGATTGAATCTGATACATATTAAATATCAACAATGACTGATACTTCACGACAAAAATTGTATTAGCTCACTGTGGCCATCGTGTTTGTGATTTTATGGCATTGGATTTACAACTCCCTATACAGACAGTGCCTATCACCACTAAAGTTGTGAGTTTGAATCCTTCTTATGACGAGGTGTACTCGATACAACATGATGTGATAAAGTTTGTCAGTGACTTGCTGCAGGTCGGTGGTTTTCTCTGGGTCCTCCGGTTTCATCCAACAATAAAACTGACCACCACGATATAATTGAAGTATTGTTGAAAGTGGTGTTAAACACCATAACCCTAATCCCCAGAAATATTTTTAATACGTCAGTTGTAATTAGAATTCTAAAAGATAGATTTGAAACTGTAGTGTATATAAATTACATTTGAACCTTGTGTCAAAGTGGAAAGGTCAAATGATTTCATGTCAAATTGGCAGAAAATTTAAGATATTACTTACTATTGATGGTTTCCATGGAGAAGACTTATTTGAGTTAGGGGTGACAAGGTACATGTCAAAATTGTCAGACTAATCACATAATTTAAGATATATAATACTATTAATGGTTTCCATGGAGATGACTTATCTGAGTTCAAGGTCACAAGGCTACTTTTGAAATATTGATATTTTGCACTAAAGGTTTCAAAGGAGAAAATTTGTTTTATTTTATTTTCTTTCTACATGTTAAAGGTTACTGCAGACAAATTTAGAAAATATACCCACAATGCAAATGGCAGAGATTTCAGTACATAAAGGTCATCTGCACAGAATAAAGTCTAAATACCAGTTAATGTTGATGCATGAAAAACCGTCCGTCCAAGATATAAAAAGTATAACAGAGGAAAAAATTGAGGAGGGTAATGTACAGTACAGGTAGAGTCATATTTCTATTAATGTCCCAATCCGTCATGTCCGACGTGGAAAGTCCGACAGTAACCCCAGGTACAATAAACAAGATCATAAATTGATTGACCTGATTGATCTCCTGATTCAAATGATAACAAGGTGATAAAAGCTGGTTCGATGCTTCCACCTGTANTGTAAGTATAGAAGACACATGATTATCATGAGATAAAAGTAAGCACATGATTATCATATGATCATGGTGAACACATGATGATCATGTGATCATATTATTTTCAAACAATGACATAATTTTGTATACAAATCCCAAGATTGCAATAGTTTCTGAAATGTTGATTTTCATGTACTAAAGACATCACTGAATCTTTTATTAAGCACCTCTTACCTTGACTCACTGAAGACAAAAAAAGACCCATGACAAATGATGTTGGAAACCCATGTCTTAGCTTGGAACAGACACAACAAAAAGGCAGGGATAAACCAGTTGATGGGATCCCAACACTTCCCTCTTGATAACTTTATCTCTAACGGCAATACATGTATAAACTTACGATAAAAACCAGCACAGATTCACCTCCACTCAAGAAAACCTCATTGTCAATTGTATTAGTAATCCCAACTGACCTGCTGGTTTGTGTTCTTTTTAAAAAAAAATATCTTTTACTGTTGTAGGTCAGAATTCAAGTATTCATTACATATGCCAGAGCTTTAGGTGTATCATACACTATGATTATTATGTTTTTCTACGCATGTTATCAAACATCGTCAGTATTCTCCAGTTTGTGGCTAAGTCAGTGGACATCTGATGCCCTCCTGACAAACAGAACACTAGGGTCTCCTGATAGCTCTATTTATAGACAAAGAAATGATTATTATTTAGGCATTTATGGAGGAGCTGGCATTGCACAAGGTATATTGTTTACGGTGAAATCATAATACATTTAAAAAAAAACCTGCCCATATGGTCACCTCTATTAAGCAGTCACGTTAACATTTAAGATAACAATAAATTGATGATAGTTGTTGAAAGAAAGTAAAAAAGACTATCATTTAATACAATTATTCCTTTTTTCTAAATGCTACCCACAAAGGACAGAAATATTTACCGATAATTGAACATGTTTTTCATTGTAATATTACACATTTTTCATGCTAGATTTTAAGCTTTATTCATACATTTGTTCTGCACACAAACGGTTTAAAAGTTGATGTGGTTTATATACCAGAACTCGTTTTTGTCTCCCAAGAATTTGGGAGCAAAAAGGAGTGTGGATAATGCACCAATGTGGGTAATAAATGGTCTTTTATGGTACACAAATTTTAGTCAGTAGGTAAAAAAATAATAAATTTGATACAAAAGCATGATTTTTTGTGTTTACTATCCAAAGAAGGTATCGGAGCAGTGTAAAATGATTTTCTGGTCCAGTAGACTGTAATATATTAAATCCACATCCTCCAAACGCTACAGAGGGGCTGTTGTGGTCGTGATCGAATGGTAGTTAGATTTACAACTACCTATGCAATCAGTGCCTACCACCACTAAAGTTGTGAGTTCGAATCCCGTTCATGGCGAGGTGTACTCGATACAACATTATGTGATAAAGTTTGTCAGTGACTTGCGACAGGTCAGTGCTTTTACCCCGGGAACTCTAGTTTCCTCCAACAATAAAACTGACGGCCATGATATAACTGAAATATTGTTGAAAGTGGCATTAAACACCCTAACCCTACCCAAATGCTACAGAGCCAATCATATTCCAGATGAAATGCTCATGAATACGACAAATTTTCTTCAAATGACCCACGGTTGATGAGTGAAAAATATCGGAAAATGATCATCTGTGGGTTACCGACGATGTTCTGAACCATGTCTACCATAGATTGTTAGCATTATGAAAGGAAAGTTTAAACAGTATCACCAATATCTACAAATGAACAATCACCTCTCACCTTAAATCACTGAACACAAAAAAGACCATGACATATGACATTGGAAATCTAGGTCGTGGCTTGGGACAGGCACAAAAATGTGGCGGGGTTAGACTTGTTTTATGATTTGACACTGGAAGTCCAGATCCTGAATTGAGATAGGCACAAAAATATGGCAGACTTAAACCGTTTCTATGATATTCTTGTTATTTTTTAGCTATTTTTGTGCTATCTTATGTTGGACTATTTGTCTCCAGATCGATCTCAGCATCACATTTACTTCACCAGAAGATGGTACATTCCATTGTTAGATCTCCGATGTCTTTCTTTGATCTTACACCAATCGGAAGAATAATCAACCGATTTTCGGCTGATATTGATACAGTCGATAATGTTTTACCGTTGACGGTGGAGATGTGGTTGGATTGTGTATTTGCCGTGATAGCAACGTTGATTGTTATTTGTTATAGTACACCTATATTTCTCGTAACGATATTACCACTTGCCGTTGTTTATTTCTTTGTACAAGTATGTATTACGTATATGTTTAAATAAAATGAAAAACAAAAAATACCACACTCTCGGAACAATTCCCAAATTCAATAGAAAAATTGTAGAAAGAGGCTAAATCGATACCCCTAACGCAGAAATACATGAGCGCTCACTTTCCTGGCTTGGTACAGGCATTCCAATAAAAAGTGGTGGGGTTAAACTAGCTTTATAGGCCCAAACCTCCCCTTTTAGTGAAATGATGCAGTCATGAATAAAAATGCCAACCCTCTCATGTAACCGAAACAGAATGCTACACTACAATCTTGAACATTATACGATACGTATTCAGTTTTAATTGTGATAATTATTAATCTTGTGTCTATGTATATCTCAACACTCAGCACTTTATTTTAAATGCAAGCCTAGCAAGCAGATTAATATAGTATTTACATACATTTACACATGATATCATCTTTATTTTGTAAGAGGCTTAGAAACAATGATTTATGAAAAGAAAATTTAAACAGTGATGGTCAACAGTGCCACCAATATAAAAAAAAAAACAACAACCATCTTTACCTCTAATCATTGAACACAAGAAAAGTCCATGACATATGTCGATGGAAATCCAGGTCCTTGCTTTGGACAGCCACAGAAATGTGACTGGGTTAAACCGATTTATAAATTGTATTAAAGCCCAGCAGGGATACTACAACGTACTCATACAGATACAGAATGGGATCCCAACGTCCCTTCATGATAATTGGATCTGCAACAACAATAGAGATATAAACAAGGGGTTGGGGGTTCGGTTTATGGTGTTTAATGCCACTTTCAACAATATTTCAGTTATATCGTGGCGGTCAGTTTTTTTGGTGGAGGAAACCGGAGTACCCAGAGAAACCGCCGACCTGTCGCAAGTCACTGACAAACTTTATCACATAATGTTGTATCAATCACACCTCGTCTGTGCAGGATTCGAACTCACAACGTTGGTGGTGATAGGCACTGATGGCATAGGTAGTTTAAAATCCAACTATCATATGATCACGACCGCGACGGAAATAGAACACACATTATCACAAACATGAATGAGAACATAAACATTGGAAAATACAACAGCATGGTCAGTGAAAGAGTAAAATTATACTCAAATTTGTTGTCCATTCCATTGCTCTTGCTAGACCTGGTACTATTTTGCCCATCGTAAGGGACATAACTCTTTAGAATCAAATCGGGAATATGCAAAAGGTCCATTCTGTATTATTGATAAGGTGACATTAATTACCAATTTTTAGTCTGAATAAATAGGTAGAAAATTGAATGTGGTCTTTTCTCATCACTCCTTCATAAATGATTTGGTTTGGGTTGAGAACATTCAGTTAGAGAGAAGAATATTAATTGCTCTTCATATTTAAAGTGCATGAGTCAATGTTGTTTTACACCATGTGAGTAATATTACACCTCTTTCATTGTAAGAGCAAATTAAGCTGTGAAATTTGTTATCTGCTTCAACTAGACAAGCTATCTGACTCCGAATTTTATTAGTGTACTAGCTCAAAAAGCAATATTCAGAAGACATTATTGAGAATTTCTTCTGGTCAGTCTTACTAACATTTATAAAGTCTAAGTTGAAATAAGGCAATAAAAGCACAGTTCTTTAGAATTAGGAATTTGCTTGAATTTTAGTTTGTTTACATCTGTGTGCTGTAATTTATTTATTATTTATTTATTTCACAGCATTATGGAGTAAGAGCAAAGGTCGGTTGGCTTGGAATCAGGATAATGTATGTGTCTGAGATTGAACGACATGACTACCCACATACTGTTGTTTCTATGAGTTAGCACTATAAAAATCAAACTGAGCATGTTGGTCTAGTACAAAGTGAACATCATTTAATATCTTCTCATTGAAAAGTAAGTTGTTCTTGCCACGATATTCTTGAAAAATTGCTCACTTGGGGTTAAACAACAATTGCTCACACAGTCGATATTTATTCCAACCTGAATTTTATGATTACAGAGATTTTATGTTTCAACCTCACGACAACTGCAAAGACTGGAAGCACAGAGCCGCTCACCTCTATATAACCATTTTGGAGAGACAATATCAGGGGCCAGTGTTATAAGGGCATTTGATGCAGAAGATAGATTCATTAAAATTTCCGATGACAGAGTTGACCTGAATCAGAAGTTCTCATTTGCCAGGATAGGTGCAAATAGGTAATTTGATTGACTGAATATATTAATTTTAGGGTTATTATGAACATATTGTTTCTTATTAGATATGTCCCGCATTTGGTTCAAATGTTTGATAATTTAAATTCCCCTTATGAAAATCATTTGAAATTCAATCACAAGGTAGGGCCATCATGGTCGTGATCATATGGTAGTTAGATTGATATTAAACACCTGAAGCCTAACCCATATACAAGATTAGGGACCATAAAAGGAAGACCAAGTTCAATTTCAGACTTAACCAATTTTTCCATTCTAGAGTTATGCCTTTTGATTTGTTGAAAAATACATGTTTAGCTAGAATCATGGGCATACATATTCTATGGACACATTCTTCTCTTTTTTATACCCCCGCAAACAAAGTTTGGGGGGGTATATAGGTTTCACCCTGTCTGTCTGTCTGTCCGCATAGAGGGTACATGGTTTGTCCGTGCAACTCCTCCTACAGTTTTTCTGCTAGGAAGTTTTTATTTCGCAGATCATTTGTACATATATCAAAGATGTGCATGTGGTAAGGATTTTGATTTTTGTGCATTTTTACCAAAAATATAGATTGTTGAACTTAGTCATTTTATTGTGAATTTGGCAAAAAGGGTACATGGTTTGTCCGCGCAACTCCTCCTAAAGTTTTTTTGCTAGGAAGTTTTTATTTTGCAGATCATTTGTACATATATCAAAGATGTGCATGTGGTAAGGATTTTGATTTTTGTGCATTTTTACCAAAAATATAGATTGTTGAACTTAGTCATTTTTTGGTGAATTTGGCAAAAAGGGTACATGGTTTGTCCGCACAACTCCTCCTAAAGTTTTTGCGCTAGGAAGTTGTTATATTGCAGATCGTTTGTGCATACATCAAAGATGTGCATGTGGTAAGGATTT
>MJUT01058902.1:255929-268914 GCA_002080005.1 Gigantidas platifrons | reverse complement strand
TATGAGGTAAATTCAAGTTGAAGAATATGTTTTATTTCAGGACCCAGTTTTATTCTCAGGAAGTTTAAAGATGAACTTAGATCCACAGGATCAACATTCAGATGAAGATATATGGCAAGCATTAGAACATGCTCATCTGAAAGATTTCCTTCTAGATTCTTCTCAAAATCTGGAGTTTGATTGTGGTGAAGGTGGACAAAACCTCAGGTATATTAATCCTAAACTTAATCCACAGCACAAAATAGATTTTGATTTATATATGAAATGTAGTTTAAGAAAAGTTTGAAGATACCAAAAAAGTAATCATATCTATAAAATAGAATAAGAACAGACAACACAATGGCCAAAAGAAAAAGTACAAACAACGATCCAACAAAACATACATATAAAACTAAAGATCGAGCTACACGAACCCCACTAAAAACCGGGGTGAAATCAGGTTCTCTGAATGGGAAAGCAGTTCCTGCTCCACTAGTGGAACCTGTCATGTTACTCCAGTTACAAAGTCAGTGATAAGTCATGAATAAGGAAAGGACCGAGAAGTGCTTACGACAAGTGGAACCAAATGACCGTTTACTGGAAGCATGTGTGTACAGTAAGTGGACTAATTGTTTGTCACTTCTGATTTTTCCCTATATATTTCATGTTAAACCACATTTATTCAAAACATTATACAGAGTCTGAGGTCAACTCATAACCAGTTTTATAAATATTTTCGCTCATCACAAATGCAAATTGTTTTGAAGTATGTTGTTATAATATTCTTATAATTTTTTTATTTATCGTTTTCAACTATTCACGATCTAAACACAGTCTTGAAATCTTGAAGTTCAAAAATACTATAATTATATAGTAAATTGTCATGTTCAAATTAAGATTTGTATTTAAATCGAAATTAAAAAAAAAAAATCCTAAATCACAAAATTATATGAAGATTTTGAAGAAAAACTTCAAAACAATTCGAGTTTGTGAGAGTAAATTTCAGCAAAATTGGTCAAGAAATTACCTGCTTGGGACCAACTGTTGTGTTCAGAATAGACAGGTTTGGTTTATACAGGTTAAATTAACAAAGATTTCCTACATTTGGGACTTTAATAAAGGTTGTTTATACAGGATTCCGTTTCATACAGGGTTCGGTTTAGGGTTAAGTTTTATTGTATTTAACACCACTTTCAACAATATTTCAATTATATCCGAGTGGGATAATAACTCACAACTTTAGTAGTGATAGGTACTAATTACACAGGAAGTTGTAACTCCAACTACCATACGATCACCAACACGACAACCCAGTAAGAATGCATAAAAAACGTTTTGAATGTAAATAAAAATTAATGACATTTTATTTTAGTATTGGTCAGAGACAACTTGTTTGTTTGGCCCGTAGTCTACTGAAGAAGACTAAGCTGTTGATTCTTGATGAGGCCACAGCTGCTATAGATTTAGAAACTGATGATCTGATACAGCATACAATACACAAGACATTCAGAGATTGTACAGTGATAACGATTGCTCACAGACTTCATACAGTTATTAATTATGACAGGTAAGGCAATTTTGTAGAATTATGGTGTTAAATAATGCTAAAATCAGTTTGATACACTACACAATATCACCACTTTATTTTCATTTTTGTAGAATTATGGTACTAGATAACACTAACCCAATATTAACCCTTGGTACTTATATAGAATGTGTTTGATAATGAATTGCAATACAATGGGCAATATCACCACTTTATTTTCATTTTTGTAGAATTATGGTGCTAGATGAAGGTGAAATCAGAGAATTTGATACACCAGACAGATTACTACAGAACACAGAAGGACTCTTTTATCAGTTAGCCCAAGATGCTGGCATTATTTAAGGGAATACGATACAGTAGCAAGGGCAGATAATTACTTTGACGAATACCGCATGTTGTTTTCGCGACGTCGCGGTAATGACATTTGGCGCCGAAATTGGCAATATCTAGGTTTGTCATGAAAAATGCACGGTTTTTGTTCTGTAGCTAAAAAACAAGCACATGTACCCCCTTACTTTTTGTTAAAATTCTAAATAAAATCATTGCGAGAATATCATGACAAAATATTAAGAAAACATCAATTGGCATTTTTTTTTCTACATGCAAATTTATTCATGAAGAAACAACTAAATAATCCATATTCCACAAATAAGTAGAATTTTTATCTATTATTGGCAATGTACATGTTCATCATCTTTAAATGAAATTATCATAGGAAGCTATTGCAAAAAACCGGATGCAATTATCTTTTACTGTTTTGAAATTGTGATATTTTCTTTACCCCTATAAAAATCCGTATTTTAAATTTTTTTCTCGAAAAATGGTCGAAATTCGATCATAAATATCTCGAATACTAAGTCACGAAGGTATATTTTTCTTTGCATATTTGGAAAAAGCATGTCGAAATTGACCAAATCACGAATTTTCATGAAAAAATCATTCGGCAATCCCTATTGTATCGTATTCCCTTAATCAGATACTGGACAATCGGGGTCCTCCAGCCCAAAATGCTGGCATTGTTTAATCAGACTGGACAATCTGGATGTTCTAGTTGTATCGTACAAAAATGTTTTGACTGAACTGCTTGTGATACATATTATTAACAATGATGTATATTTTTACATATAAATTTGAAGAATTTCAAAGTAGTTCTTAATATTTTATGGACCTATTCAATGTTTTTCACTTTGTTTGACTAGAGTCAGGGCGAGTTTTTGCTTTCAGGTGGTGTTCTGTGTCCATCATCTGTTAACCTTTTACATTTTAATCTTCTTTGAAACCACGGCCAATATGACCCAAACATTGCAGGAATGGTCCATTGGTTTTCCCATTCTAAGTTATATCAGGTAAAAACTACTGTTCAAATTTCAGTGTTTTGTTGAAAATATTGCGGCTTTCTTTGGTTTGCATGTGTTTTTTATGCCCTGTGATCTATTTATAGTAACAGCAGATATGTTGGACATTTGGCGAGATTATCAGATAAATTTTTGATTCAGCCAAACCCTTTCAATAATGCCCAGTGGTTTCCAAGGAAATTCTCATAGTAATTTTCATTACAATAGATTGAATTTCGAAGCACCTGAGTTCACCCTTGGTTTTCAGTGGGGGTTTGTGTTGCTCAATCAAAAAGGTTTCCTGTGCAGTGTTAATGAATCAAAACGAAAAGAGCAATCTCTATAGAGGACCTTCCATAGATGCTTCTTACCAAGTTTCGTATCATTTGGCCAAGCGGTTTCAGAGGAAAAACTGTTTTGGAAATTGAACAATGAGAAACAAGAATTGTCTATGACAGCCATGTTTGTTAACGGATCAAAACGGAATGAGCAATTCCCATAGAGAACCTTCCATAGATGCTTCCTACCAAGTTTCGGTCTATTTTGCCAAGCTGTGTCAGAGTTGAAGATTTTTAGAAATTGACCAATCGAAAAAAAGAATTGTCTGTGGTGGCCATGTTTGTTAACAGATTGGGACAAAATGAGCAATCTTTATAAGAGGACTCGCCATACAGATGCTTCCTACCAAGTTTCGGAGATGCTTCCTACCAAGTTTCGGATCATTTGGCCATGCGGTTTCAGAGGAGAAGATTTTTAGAAAATAGACCAATCAGAAACAAGAATCATCTGTGGTGGCCATGTTTGTTAATGGATTGGGACAGAATGAGCAATCTTTATAGAGGACCTTCCACAGATGCTTTCCTACCAAGTTTCAGTTCATTTGGCCATGTGGTTTCAGAGAAGATTTTTAGAATTAGACCAATCAGAAACAAGAATCGCCTGTGGCGGCCATGTTTGTAAATGGAATTGGAACGAAATGAGTACTCTTTATAGAGGACCGCCCATATATGCTTCCTATCAAGTTTCGGATCATTTGGCCAGGCAGTTTCAGAGAAGAATTTTTTAAATCAGCCAATCAGAAACAAGAATCGCCTGTGGTGGCCATGTTTGTTAATGGATCGGGACGGAATGAGCAAACTTTATAGAGGACCTTCCATAGATGTTTTCGATCATTTGGCCAAGCGGTTTCAGAGAAGATTTTTAGAAATCGACCAATCAGAAATAAGAATTGCCTGTGGTGGCCATGTTTGTTAATGGATCGGAATGAAATGCGTACTCTTTATAGAGGACCTTCCATAGATGGTTCCCACCAAGTTTCAGTTCATTTGGTTGAGGGGTTTTAGAGGCATATTTATCTGTAATTCAATTCAGAGATAACTACCTTTTGAATAGATACAAAATGTATCTCTATTTAAACTAGAGTTATCTCCCTTTTAACAGAAAAAATGATTTTTTAGATATCAATCAATCAGAAACAAGAATCGCCTGTGGTGGCCATGTTTGTTAACAGATCAAGATGAAATTAGCAATCTTTATAGAGGATCTTCCATAGATGCTTCCTACCAAGTTTCGGTTCATTTGGCTAAGTGGTTTCAAAGGAGAAGATTTTTAATAATAGGCCAATCAGAAACAAGACTTGCCTGTGACGGCCATCTTTGTTAATGGATCGGGACAAAATGAGCAATCTTTATAGAGGACCTTCCATAGATGCTTCCTACCAAGTTTCAGTTCATATGGCTGAGGGGTTTCAGAGGAGAAGATTAAAATGTGAAAGGTTAACGGACAACGGATGCCAAGTGATGGCAAAAGCTCACATTGCCTTTGGTAAGGTGAGCTAATAATGTGGGCGAGTTAAACAAGTTAATGGGATCCCTACACACCCCTCTGGGTTACCTCAAAACAGAAGAGGTTGGGTATACCCAATATTTTTTAATGGACTTGGGGGGACATTCTGTGATGTATAGATTTAACCCATTTATTTTTCATACAATTTCAGAAAAGAATCATGTCTCGATTATTTTGATGTAGTCTAGTTTACAAATTTTCATTGGTGAGAGCTTCAACGAGTGAGTTTATTGTTGTTTAACACCAAGTGAATATTTTTCAACTATATCATAGTGAGAACAAAAGTTACATTTTGATGAGACGCTGATGATGTCTGCTTTGTACTAGAGCACCATGCTTAGTTGGACTTTTATAGTGGTAGCTTACTGAAACAACAGTTTGCGGGTATATATGTCACTCAAGCCGACACATTATCCTGATGTCGAGCCAACCCATCTTTGCTCTTACTCCTCAATGCTGCTTGCTTTAGCAGAGAAGCAGAAAATACCAATCTTATAGTCTTTGGTTTGACCTGACTGGGTCTTGAATCCATGATCTATTGCACTCGATGCGAGCACACTAACCATTACACCACCGATGCAGGCTCTCCAAGAAATGAAATAAATCTTAAAATTCGATATACAATCTTTATTTTTTTATACATCCATGATAGATGATAGAAAAAAATGAACTTGATGACTCAATATATAACAAATGTCTCCCTCTCTCTTACAAACAGAAATAAAGTATCCAATGATTCATCTCCATGAAATGCTATGTTTTCATTGGTTCACTACCATCTGGATTTTTCCCTTGTTTTTCTAGTTCAGTTCTGAAAAAAATAAATAAAAGAAATCTTGCATAATCAAATACAGAAGTCCACCTGAGGTCCATTGCAGAAGGTGTGGCCTTATAAGAGGTCCCCTCTTATAAGGCCACACCTTCTGCAATGGAAAAGTAATCTGATAAGACGGAAGGCCTCTTGAGGGGGCAATTTACTAGTACAATTTTTTGTGTTTAACTATCTCAGTACATCTGGCTTAATTAGGCCCAAAAAAATGTGTGTTTAGGGTTTCCCTACCTACCCTATTTTTTCTCTCAAAAATGCCTACCCTAACATTTTTATGATCATTTTGGTTGAAGCACCATTAAACCATTGGATTTCTTCCCCGTTAACTTGATGTAAAAATATTTTGAAGAAAAAAAAAATTCCCTACTTTTTTTGGCCTTACAAGAGCAAGACAACCAGTGTCATATGTGGAGCAGGAACTGCCTACCCTTCTGGAGCACCTGATTTCACCAGAAAGCTGAGCGACACATGCTTAGCCCATTGAGCCTCTAGTTCTTTTAGCCATGGTGTTGTCTGTCCATAGAATTGAGGCATCTGATTACTACTTTCATATCCTTCAAACTTTCTATAGTGTTCCTTGTTTTGTACACGACGGGTGCCACTAGTGGAGCAGGAACTGCTTACCCTTCAGGAGCACCTTTGTTCACCCCCGGTTTTTAGTGGGGTTTGTATTACTCGATCTTTTGTTTTATATGTATGTTTTGTCAATCGTTGTTTGTCCTTTTGTACTTTTTCTTTTGGCCATTGTGTTGTGTGTTCTTCTTTGATATACGGTTTCTGATTGCCCCTTTGGTATCTTTAAACTCTTCTTTGTACAAAATTTAATCCTTAACCTATAAAATTAGTGACACATGACTGAATACCTAACAAACATCTCCCTCTCTCTTACAAGAAACAGGGTACAGAAGCCCCCTCCTCTTTCCACACTTCCAGCTAAAGTATACAGGGGCAAAACTCCAGAACAGTAAAAGTGATAGAGTCTTAAATAGAACCTGGCCTTCCTTTAAAGATCCCCAACCTTGCTTATAAATTTTTAAATGCCGGAAGGACAGATGTACGTATGTTCAGACATGAGTAAAAATCAATGCCACTGAGGCCTCGTGGCAGGGCATAATGATGTATTCCTTGGTTCATCTCTATCAAATGCTATGTTTGCATGGGTTCACTTCCATCTGGAATTTTCTGGATTACATGATGAGTGCCACTAGTGAAACAGGAACTGCCTACTGTTCCAGAGCACCAGAGTATGCCCCTGGTTCTTAGTGGGGTTCATGTTTTTCATGTAGTCCACGTGACATGTCTTCGCGTCTTTAATTCCATGTTGTGATGTCCACTATGATTTCCGCTTAAAAAAGATGTTTGGTTCATTCTTACCCTCGTTTGTTTTGCAGGGGAGTTCATGTTTTATTTGGTATTTGTATTCATTTACATATACAGGTGTCCAATACAATTTCCATATCAGATCATGTTCATGGAGCATCTGAGTTCATCCCCGATTTTTGTGAGGTTCATGTTGCTCAACCTTTATTTTTAATATGTGTCTTGTTTTACATCATTTTTTGTCTTTTCTTCTTTTTTTCTTTTTTTACCATTGTATTGTCTTTACATCTTGTGATTACTCCTTTTTGTTAGCTCACCTGACCAGAAGGGTCATGTGAGCTATTGCCATCACTTGGCGTCCGTCCCTTATTTCTTTAAGGGAAGTTACTCGATTGGGATTACGCAATGGTCAAGTTTAGTTATTCACAGAAAACGTTTATTTAAAGAAATAAACATGTTAGTTATTGCAAGAAAGATTGACTTTTAAAGACACTGTTTGACGCACCGACAAAGAGAAAATTGTTTCCTGACCGAAATAGAAAACAAATTTTTACCTGACTTTCGGACCGATCTGCCGAAAACATCATCGGACCGGCTTGATTTTTACCTGTCTGGTCCGACGGTCCGGCATATTTCGATGTCTGAATTTGGTCCAGCTGAGCTAATAAATGTCATAATTGTGGAGGCTTGCTTAATTACTATTCAACTATACTTCAGGGTTCACAAAATTGCATACAGGTTTGGTGGTCATGATACAAAAAAAATGTCAGTTCTCATAAATTTTCTAATGCAAAATACCAATCTTGTGTCAGTCCAGGCCTTCCAATAAGGGCCGATACCAGGGACTCTTACCTGCCTAAAATAGTCTTTGGTACCTCCTGATTTTATAGAGTGTTGTAAGCCCTGTGCCAGTCCTTAGCAAAATCTATCCAAATTTTGCTGGTCATGTCTGAAGACCTTCGCGAACTCTGAATTACTTACCTAAGCTGTATAGAGAAGTCATCATCTAAATTGTCATCATCCCAGTTATCTTCCCACACGTTAATATCTTCTTTATCTTCATTCTCTTCAGTCCAGTCTGTAAAAACAAGAATGAAAATAAGAATATATGTTTTTGTCTGAACTTGATCATACCAGATTAAAGGAGGAATACATGTAATGAAGAAAATGTTTTTGCCTCAACCTGATTGAGGACATAAAAATGTAATTTAGGAACATGTTTTTGTCTGAACCAGAAAATACCATATTGAGGAGGAACAGTACAGTCAGAGACATAGCGTGATAAATCACTGTGATAGAAGTACATACATTGTAGATCATTCTTTCTTGTGATAAGTGAATATATACCCGCTATATCATTTGCTATGCTTCTATTTACAAGGATAAGATAGCTCTAAAACGACTAGGATGGCAGTCAGAAAATTTAGCAGGAAACACCATTCTTTGACTTATTGTTATTCTAATTGTATGAAAGGCGTCAAAAGTTTCCGAAAGACCACATGATTTCGCAGTAAGTTTCAACTATCGCTTTGTGTGCAGGATGTTGTCCATTTTTAACTTTTGGATGTTTGTATCGATAATTAGATGTGTATTAAGGTGTCCAAAGGAAAAATTATGTGACAAATCATTGCAAAAGGGATTATTTAAAAGATCTGTACAAGCGATAAGGTGAGAAATTTAAGAGAAATAAAAATAGAACGAGTTGAAGCGAGGAAGGGTTAGTAATGGTGTCCTCCCTTGTGATATATATTTAAGTGGGTAATACATTGACAGTAAAAAAAAATTCAGTAGGGCAAATTTAGTGGCCGGGAGCAAGTCCCTGTGGATTGCCGAACAATGACACCACAAGGTTTTGTTTTAAGACAATTTTCTTTAATTTCACTACTGATATAGACCTCATTTTTCATATCTACTAAGATGGCGATAATTGGTACAGTTCCCTCCCGATTATGTGCCAAAAACCAGCAACCTTACGAAGGGTCCCTGATATGTGTGTGCGCAGAATTATTTTTTTTTAATTTCAATCAAAATAAGTCCATTAAGGGCAACATTTAAACGGATGTATTGAACGATATAGAAATAATCCCTCAAAAACAAGTAAAATATGGCGACAATTGGTCGTTGACCAGTAATAGTATAGACATATATGGTTCCGGTTCCGTTCGCCCTAATTCCCGTTCGTCCTGATAATTATAATTATGTAGGATATTAAAAATAATTGAATTATAAATGATATTTTGTAATTATAACATACTCTCCCTCTTCTTTCACCATCTTTCACCTAACTCTCATTCAAATCGATATACTTATTTACAAGACTCTATTTCCACTTTTAACAACTATTATTCAATTTACATTCATTCAACATAACATACTCTCCCTCTTCTTTCACCATCTTTCACCTAACTCTCATTCAAATCGATATACTTATTTACAAGACTCTATTTCCACTTTTAACAACTATTATTCAATTTACATTCATTCAACATAACATACTCTCTCTTTTCTTTCACCATCTTTCACACATGAGATCAAAGAACACAAGCTGTGAGGTATATAATTCTTTTATGTTTGCAATATTGGTTTCGAAGTTGTTTTACTCATACCAAGCTTACAAGTGCATAATCACAGAAACAAAGCCATCAATGAATGAGATCAAAGGTATACAAAATCCCCAATCAATAATTGTAATTATGAAATCAACAATCATTATTTTAAGTATTTCAAACAATATACATAATAATTGCTTGAAAATAACTTAATTCATTTCCAAAAGCTCATATTTTTTCTTTAAATTAATATTTTTCTATAAATCATTACTTCTTTATTTTAAATTAAAATATCCTTTATGTTTATTAAAATATTTTATAATAATCAGGGCGAACGGACCCACTTTTAGGGCGAATGTGTAGTTTGGGCGAACGGACCCGATACCGTCATATATTCTATTACTAGACCATTTTATTGTAATTTGTATTGTACAGACTGCAGTATACTCCTTTCTCCCCTTTCCGGTGTAAACCTTGTTTCGGTGCAAACGAAACATTCAGGTTAGCGCTGCAGTATACGTGCATACGTAGATCATACTTCACGCACTGAAGAACTGGAGGCGTGGCTATGTGCTGACAGATATACATCGGCGAAAATGTTTGCAGTACAGGTAAAATTTAGTTTATTTCCTTTTGTTGGTGATTTCCATCAAATGCACATCATGCACATATGCCTTATAGAACCACACCCCTCCTAAAAGAAAATATTTATTCCAAACATATCAAACGTTTGTGTTGTGTCGTCTGCCATTTACAGAGCGTCCTAAACAATAAATCATGATTCACATTGTGTCCCACCGGTGCTTCCAAACAATCAGAATTTCTCATTGCACCGGAACGAGGTAAACAAACTTCAAGATGGCGCCCTTCAACAACCAAACTTTGTAGATGTAACTAAAGGTTAGTATGCAAGGTTGCAGTTTCAGTTTTACATTTTTTGGAAGTTAAATGCATGTATTTTCTCTAGATTTTTTTTTATTTCATTCGTGCACAGCAGATCGGTATCGAAATTTACCGGAAAAACATATCACCACCGGAATTATGAGGAAAGATTGAAAACCCTCAATTTACCAACTTTAGCACATCACAGGCGTAGAGGTGACATGATACAAACTTTTAAAATAATTAAAGGATTAGAAGATATTCCTGTGGAAAGATATTTTACTATTGTCAATTCCAATACACGTGGTCATATGTGTAAACTTGCTAAACCTCGTTGTAATACAACATTTAGATTACGACATTTTTCTCAGCGAATTATAAATGATTGGAATGAATTGCAGGGTTTTTGCTCCCCTTATTTTACTGCCGAATTTCGGCCACATTCCCAATGAAAAATAGGGTCCATTTTTCCCAAAATCAGTCAGATAATTCCCAAACTGATTGGAGTTATTGTTGGTAAAAATCCGGATTTAGTAACCGTTTCCGGAAACGTTTTTTTATATTACGTGATTACATATCCGGTCATCTGTAAGGTTTTTCTGTACAATCGATCGTCGTTTTTTTTCCACATAAACATGTGTCACAACAGTAAATATTACCTGAATAAAAACAAAGCCTAAAGAGGCAAAACAAACACGGTCAATTGATTCTTTTTTTGTGACAACGAAAAAGAAGAAACCCAAGGAAAATGGTGATGAAATCAGCATTTGTGAAGTCGATGTCAAACTCACGGCGAGGATACCGACTCACAGGCACTTGTTTCTATCCATGGGAAGGTTCACTAATGCATTAGTGGACCTTCCCATGGATAGAAACAAGTACCTGTGTACTGACTCAGTGTTGCTACTCTTATCTTTTATTACAGACATTATAATAATAACAAATAACGTTAAAAATTCAGAGATGGATGAAAATCATTCAACACTCGTTAAGTAGGATATGAGAAGGTTTAGTTCACTTACGTATGAGCAAAGTTTTCCCTGGTTATCCTCATTATAGTTGTATTAAATCATATCAGGTTATTTGTGTAAATATTGTAAACTTTTTCAAACTGATCCCACTAATTCATCCATCCTTTACTTGATGAATATCATCTCTGCCTCTATGGAAAGGAGCTTTTCATATATGAATTTGATTAAAACTCTTCTGAGGTAAAGATTTACCCAAATGAATTTGGACGCTTTTGATATGATTCATGGAAGGAAAGGACAAACTGTCAGATAGTAATCTTGACACATTAGTAGACAAATTCAAAAATGAAAAAGACAGATACATGATGTTATAATTGAGTGAAATAAATTCTACTGCAAAGTTATTTTGTTTATTATTGCCTAAGTTAATTTCAAATTCATATTTTGTCGATAAAAATGTCGATAAAATTTCCCAATTTAGGTTAGGTGGCAATTCCCAATAGAGCCAGCAAAAACCCTGAATTGCCAACAAATGTTATTTGTGCCAAAACAGTCGATGAATTCAAGATTCTTCTAAATCGCCACTGGGACAGAGAAATGTATTTATTTTAGTACTCATGTCTCAAATTTGAATATCACTACTTTAATTCCAAATAACAAAACAGTATTCTAAGTTTGACCCAAAGAATGCATGAATGATTGATGTTTGTTTTTATTACCATAAAACTACTGAAAATGGGTGGGCTGAAAAAGGATTTAGTTCCTTCCCTATGAGCCGTCAAAGATCCTACAGGTATCCAAGATATAAATCCTTGAGGTATCGTTCATTCACCTGTTCTCGATAGTTACCAGTTCTCGATAATTATGCTTGTGAGAGTATTGACATAAAT
Organism: Gigantidas platifrons; assembly: GCA_002080005.1. NCBI lineage: Eukaryota > Metazoa > Mollusca > Bivalvia > Mytilida > Modiolidae > Gigantidas > Gigantidas platifrons. The sequence goes on along the minus strand of MJUT01058902.1, from coordinate 256,769 downwards.
CGGGAAAACGCACATGTCTTATGTTCGCCAGGATTTTACCTACAGAACACCACCTCGCTTCGCAAGAAGGAAAAAATGGCTGTGCTACGTATCAAGGTATATATGAACATAATCTTTATAGTCTCAGATATATATGCACATTTTCTTATTCCAAAAATAACTCTAAGTTCACCAGGTCATTGCTTAAAATATACGTTTGTGATGTAAACAAAACTTTGCCGTCAATGAAGGTCAAGTACATATATGTCATACAAAACCACAAATATACAGGTGGCGCTGTTCAGGAAAAAAAAGCATGGAACACCGTTCGGGTCATACCTTATCTAGCATGGGGCAAAAGAACGACAACTCTTAGCAGACGCGGAATTATGTTCCGAAATCGGTCCCCAAATTAGGTGGAAAGGGTTGGTCTTAATTATGCTGTTTTTAAAGAATTAGGTGATTGGTTAATAAACAAAAGTTGCGCCAATCAAAAAAGAGATGATTTATCTTTCGACGCATCCCAATCTTATGAATGAAAGCGTGGAAAGTGGCCATTTTAAACATGTGAGAAATTTAGCTAAACATCGTAAATGGCTTTTTAGGACGTGCACCCCTCTGTAATTTTAGAAAGGGGTGATTTTGTTATTATTCTTAAAGAATTCAAACAGAAATTATTAATATATTGGCGTATTGTTCATGTTTTTCACGTCTTTTTCACTGTACCCCCTTTTTGGTAAACAGAGTAATTTCCCCTGAAAAGAAATACAGTCACTTCCGGTGAATCAATACGTTAAGCTTATTATTTAATTACAGACATAAATTCTCATAAATAAACCTTACCAAGGTTTGAATTAACCA
>MJUT01058902.1:175833-239782 GCA_002080005.1 Gigantidas platifrons | reverse complement strand
CTTAAGGTCATACCTATCAAAGATATCTACAATTGTTTCCGCTGACTGAAAGAGCATCGACAAATGTTTCAAATAGAAGATCGCCAGATCACCAAAATTGGAGAACTTTTTCACATCTAAAGATTGAATAATGCCCATACCATCTCAGATTAAAACTGTAAGTGTTTTGTCAAATGAAGGAAGAGTGAAAGATGGACATACCTCACGTTCAAGTTCATGAGTAAGATGACACGTCGTGGAACAGGGAAGTCGGTATGGGTCCAATAGGGAAAGAGAGTAGTTTTTTCCACAGTAACATCATCTCTGCATGTCGTCAGTGCTAATTCACGACGAAATACAAGTTCTGGATTGATGTTTCCCTGTACTGTCTCTCCTGATCGGCATTAATCAATTCAGGAGGGTGTTGGTGAATGTCGAACGGGTTGATCATTTTCTCCTGCAAATGGCTGATTAAGTCTGCGACTTGCTGTTCATCCAGTTTCATAGATGTCGATGTTTTCATCGTGAGTTTCGTCGTCCGCGGTAACCAACCCCGATCTGACTGTCATTGCTGCACTGAAGTGTCCCACGATATGGCGTGTAATGTTCCATCTTGTCAGTGCATATTTCTTTCTGATGAGACCAACAATACCACCGTTACTCTTGCTATCTTTAATGATGGTCTTTTCTGTGGCCATGTCACTCTACACTCCGTTGAAGGAACCAGCTTTCTGTCGAATAGCACAGAAACCTGCCTTGGAGCGTGATTCAACTTCTGAAGGGAGATTGAGCATGTCAAAGAGGTATATAGGAGTCCATCTACAGTAATTATTCCTGTTGGTCACAAAAAAGAATGGGAGCATAGAACGAACCGAACTCAAATCCATTGACCATATACCGTTTCTCTCTGCTCTTATATTTTGGAGCATAATACTAACTGCTAGCAGGAACATGTCCCAAAATCTAAATGTCCGGGAAACAGCACACCCCCATTCGCGAAAGTCTTTCATCAGAGGTGCAAGATGCGCTTCAGATAAAGAATTCAGAACAGCAATATCTTCATTCCATAAGGACACATCGCCAGTGAATGTTCCATGGCACCTCAGAAGGGCGTCCCAAAATAGATCTGGTATGTCAGTGAGATGTTCTGTTGTTCCACACCGTCAAAAAATGATGCAAGCAATAACGACATTACTGCTTCATAAGTCAGAGTAAGACCTCTCACTGCTCTGTTAAATTGTTTACCAGAAAGCATCTGTTCTACTGTGCATGCAGCGTATACACCTGAATCAACGAGTAGATCAGCCAGACCACCATCGCCCCACAGTTTGTCAATAGATGTGATAAAGCATGATAAGGTGTGGAATCCGCCTAAATGAATGATATGATTATGAAATTCAAGATGTCTGAACCATTTTGTCTGCTATGCAATAGCAAACAACTGCTGGTCTGAACTGAATACTGCTGCCCCGCTTTACAACACATATGCATTTCAACACACTTTTTTAATTTTTAAAATTCTTTAAAATATTTTTTGCATTTGAAATGATAACTTGACTTTTACTCTGTCGTGTTTAAAGGCTTTGTGTTTGCAAAATATGCAAGCTGTCCAATCGATTTCGGAAGCTCTAGATCGTGTCACAATAGTGAAAGTATCTTCATTTGATGATGGATTCTGATTGCATGATGATGAAGTCGGACGTGTGGATTTAAAGTTGGAACATGTTGACATGTTTTGCTTACTGGTAAATGCTTTGTAACAGCTTTTGTGATATTTGGTATTTCAAAATGGAGCATTTTCGACAGTTATATATTCGTCAACAAGTTTTCTGTAAACTTCATTCTTCAGTTGACCTTCCCTTAGTAGTTGAAATACAAAGCCGTTCTGTCGTAAATACTTGACAAATGATACAACGTTGCCAATCGATGGAAGGTCTGCCTTTTTTAGCAGGTGGAGGCGTTAATTTGACCGGACTACAAATTGTAGACATTACACGGATTTTTTATTTTTTCCGGCACGGATTCAACAATTAGTGAACGCCCTTAACACAACACTTATCAACATTATATTCACTTTATAATGTGTGCTTTAATGACTTTATTTGACCAGGGCTATTGTTTCAAACACTTAACACACAAAAAACTATCAAATAAGTATATAAATGTTGCTAGTTAAACGATTTCAGTCGCACATACATTCTATCATTATAATATAAAGGTAAATAAATGATTGCGAAACGGCAACGGACTGTCAGTTCGGAATTAGCTTGCTAAGTGTGAAAATGGTAAAATCTAGTATTTTTCAGTGAGTCCAACATTTATAATATGCTTTAGGAACTGAAAATGAATTTTATGATTATCGACAAAAATGATAAAATTAATAATCATAAAGTGAAAAGATGTGACTGATTATCTGAAATAACGATAAATGGTAGCAAAACTTATTTATTATCTACAAAAATGAAATTATTTACACATTACAGATGTGTTTCATCCTTTCTTATGTCCTTAGCAGAAAATCAACCCATTATGTTTGCAAAAAATGTTATGAATTGGAAATAATATACGTTTAAATGTATATAGTATTTTGCGCATTTGAAATGATAACTTGACTTTAACTCCAATTTTACAAAAAACGCACCATACGATTTTCTTACGACCGGGCATACTCGAAAGTATAGACATTTGGCTATTACTAGTAAAAAAATCAGCTGTGTGTTAGATAGGTGCATTAAAGTCAAAAACTAAGCGTCTTTTCTGAAAATGTCACTCGACTATAAAACGTTCTTTGCAATAACAATATTGATTGATCAGATCTTCATCCTTGCAATCACGAAGAGACGGATAAATGGATGTTTGTTCATGTGAAACATGCGGCCGTTCACGAATTGAAAACATCTTTAGTTATCAGTACTGACACATATGTTTTTGTCCCCCGCCTCCCAAGCGGAACGGGGGATATAGAAATGCCGGGCATCTGTCCGTCCGTCCGGATATATTGTAAGCGCTCTCAGATTTGTATTTGTTGACCAATTGATTTCAAACTTACACACAGGCATTATATTAAGAATCTCTAGCTTAAGTTCAAAACTGGGCAAAATTCGAAAATAAAATTCTTGTAAAATCATGTTTTTTTTATAGAAAAAGTACATATTTTGAGAATTACACATTTCTCCGAAACTACAAAAGATAGGAACTTAATATTTGGTATGGGTGGAGATGCCAATGTGAATTTGAGGATGCAACACCCCTCCCCCCCAGCTCAGCCCCACCCCTCTGGGGAATCTGTATAAAAAAATGTGACCGAAATCCCCACCCTAAACCATATATATTTATGATCAGGGTGACTAGGCAAATTAAATGCCTTATAGCTCAGGTCAAGGGGGGGGGGGTCATACCCCACCCCTACCTGAAGTGAACTTTTTAATGGTTGAGATCCCCACCCCTAAACCATATATATTTATGATCAGGGTGACTAGGATAATTAAATGCCTTATAGCTCAGGCCCTGGGGGTCATATCCCACCCTCTACCTGAAGTGAACTTTTTAATGGTTGAGATCCCCACCCCTAACCCATATATATTTATGATCAGAGTGAATAGACAAATTAAATGCCCCAAGATTTTGACTTGCAACTCGGCTGTTGCATCTCAGATGCTTTCTCGATTTTATAAATATATCACATGGATAACATTACACTCGCATTACACCTCTTTCTATTGGGGCGGGGGACACATGGCTACGTGTTGCAATCTTGTTGTTTTAGCTATTTTTATGTTCGAGAAACTTGAGAAAGATAGATTTTGGATAGCATTCGGTAAAGTCAAATATCTTAGATGGATATTGATTCATGGGGTATTAATTTCCCTTGGAATACGGGCATTAGATGTAATATTTGTACATGCGTTTTCTGATTGTGACAGAGTGCTTGTCTTTCGTGGAAAATGTAAGCCAACAGCATGACGGGCATGGAAAATATTTGACGATGCCACAGATAAGCTTGGTTGTTGGAGCGAAACACCTGCTGTCATTGGTGACCCGGACATGGAACTTATTGAAGCCTTTTTAACCATCATATACAAGACTACAACAGCGTTTGCCTTGAACGAAGCACGTTTTGAAATGTTTGCCCGGTAGCAACACCAGTATGATGTCATTCTACCAACTAGCGCAGTTTTGCTCGAACATACACAAAGGAGACATATGGCTTAGTTTCATGATTTGTGATTTTAGTTTCATAGATTTTTGCCAAAATTTGTAAGGGTATTGGGTAGTATTTTTACCCTGAGGGGACCTGTTCGACAGGAAGTGATAAATACTTTGAGTTCAATCGAAAGCTACAACATTGGTCTATTTGATAAGAATAAAATATATTTTGTGTTGATATAATAAATCAAAGTTCATAATGATATTAAAGACAAATTGTATGAAAAAATGAGAAATATGAAAATCCGAAATTGTCTATTTTTCTCAGATTTTGACTACAAAATTGGAATTCAAGAAGCTATATTGTGTAAAATTATGTCCATTGTATATAGTCACAACAAACTTATATCATCGTAATCTTCAGTTGAATGATTTAAGGTGTATATTTTTCAAATGTCCTTAGATTTTACTCAAATAAGTTGGGGGTAGGGGTAATATTTTCTATTTACCCAGGATTTATCTGATGAAATATTAAAACTCATGTAGTCATACGTTAGCAAATTTATTGCTCTTGTTGGTGTCACCAGCAGATTTTATATAACTAGACGCAATTTGATTCTAAGAAGAAAAGAAGAGAAAATCTGGAAAAAAATCGAAAATCCAAAAATTTCCCATTTGTGGTAGATTGTGACTACAAAAATAATTCCAAACACGTCATATTGCACATATATATTCTTTTTAATCGTTTGCCTCAAAATATGTTAACAGAAAAGTTGTTGTTGCTATGAAGAATGCTTAAATGAAATTTACAAACAATATTTTACACTTTTTCAAATTTTCAAGCGGTAAGGTTACGATTTTCTACAGCTTTCCCATCTTTTATTACTAAAATAAGCTTTCTGGTATAGCTAGCATTGATTTCATACCATAAGAACATGCTTAAAACAATTACAATTAAAATTATCATACCAGATAGTGTCCATTTATGCAGAGACCCTTATTCAAATGAAGCCATTTTGAAATTCAAGATGGCCACATTGATAAACAAGGATTTTTTTGTGGCCAGGCATAAAATATATTATAACACACTAAAACGGTCATCTGTGCAAATTTTCATGCTTGTATCACCATTTGCATGATTATTGTCACAAGAAGCTCCACTAATATTAACTAGTCTAATCCTAATGTAAGACGTTTTCATATCTACTTTCACTTTATTATTATTTTTTACAGTAATTTCCAACTTTGACTTAAAATGGTTTCCATACATTTGCCAGCTGACAGGAAGAAACATGCATTTTTCTTATATCGTACAGAAGACTCTTCCAGGAATTCCATACTCCAACTAATGAACATACTCCAAACTAATGGGTATATTTGTGGCAACCACGAGGAAGATTTCATCATTGGAAAGTCATACCTTTATAACCTGGAAACCTGCATTAAAAGTGCTGTTGTCATTGTACCCTGGATTTCAGAGGAATTTTTACTGAGTCCTTTTTGTATGAAAGACCTCGAAATAGCTTGTCATTTCTACGACCAAGGCATAACGGTGATGCCTTTGTTATATAATCTACAATTCCGGCGCATCCCAAAAATAATACAACAAATGGTATGCCTTGATGTCAGTGGAGATGTATCTCTCTGGACAGACCGTTTTCTGGAATCTCTTAGTACACATATTCGTTCTACCTTATCCGTCATTTCTCCATTACAAGAGGTAAATGGTCTTGTTGAACAATTTGATCGTATGTCTGTTCAGGCAAAGATTATCTTTGCATTGAAATTTAATGCTGAAAATATGTTTGACATACCAAGAATGATGAATGGCATATCTCAAAAAGAATTGCTGAACATTTTTGAGATTCAATTGATAGAGAAGTCGGATTGCTTTCATGTAGTTGAAAACTACTTTTCATCTGGTGTATTGGAGTGCGAATGCAAAATTTGTGTTTTATTATCCTTTAACACAAATACAATATGTCTTTGTGAGAGTACAGTTATATCACTGCTAAGTCGTGTCTGTGCAACACGATTACAAAGCATTGCACCTAGAAACAAAGGATACAAGAAAGTTTCCGCCGTCTTGGAATATATTCTTAAAAATTCTGCTGAAATATCGGGATTGGATGGAAGTGTATTACACTTATGTTACGAGAATAACTATTTCATGAATGATCGTGGATCGGGTATGCTGATGACAAATAACCTCAGAGTTTACGATAATGCTGGGAAAGTTATTAGGAGGTCTTGTTTGGACTTGGCATATGCATAGCACGTGTTCACTGATGGACTTTCCTGTTTGGATTTGGCATATCATGCATATTGTTGAGACTTGACATATCATGCATATTGTTGGAACGTGGCATATCAGGCATATTGTTGGGACTTGGCCTATTATGCATATTGTTGGAACTTGGCATATCATGCATATTGTTGGGACTTGGCCTATTAGACATATTGTTGGAACTTGACATATCATGCATGTATTGTTTGGACTTGGTTGATTTTATTTGATTTATTGTGTTTAACGCCACTTTCAGCAATATTTCAGCTATATCATGGCGACCAATTTTAATGGTGGAAGAAGCCGGAGAGAACCACCGATCATGGGCAAGCAACTGATAAACTTTTATCACTTGCGGCTGCGAGTCGAGTGCACCCTTTTTTGTAATTTACAAAACCGGGTGCGAACCCACGCCCTATTGGTGGTTGGCTTGTATGAGTTGTTAGGTAATCCAACTACCTAACTCATTGAGCCACCCGGGCCCTTGGAACTTGGCATATCATACATATTGTTGGAACTTGCCATATCATGCATATGTGACACTACGCATATACTGTCTTGTAATCAAATATAAAATAAGCTATCAATGTGTAAATATGTAAGTCACAAGAACGTAGTACATTGTAATGACAAGGGGGAGTGGGCCACTTCCTATGTAAAGTATATCCGACCTGCCACTAGAAAGGGTAGACTTTTTCAGCTTTCATATATGATTGGGTCGTAAATTGTCCACTTCAATATATCAATTATATGTATTATACCCCTATATGTTATATATTTTAAATACCTCATATATGTACAGACACCCACAATATATTAGACCCCCATATATTATAAGCCTCATAGGACTACACCCTAAATATTCCATATCTTATATATCCAATCAATGCAATCAATAATAATCAATTGTATATTTTAATTATCATTGTAATTGTTCTGCTCCTTTGGGGCGTCGTGATTGACAAAATAAACGTTGTTGTATATAGGCTCAAGGTTATGGTGCATGTTTAACGCCATTTTCAATGTTTAAGTTATATCGTGGCGGTAAGTTTTATTGGTGGAGGAAAAAAAAGTTTTATTGGTGGAGGAAACCGACAAACTATATCACATAATGTTGTATCGAGTATTCCTCGTCATGAGCGGGATTTGAACTCACAACTTTAGTGGTGATAGGCACTGACTGCATAGGTAGTTGTAAATCCAACTACAAAAATGTACATGTACTATGCGATCAGGACCACGACGACACCCTCTTATAGAGGAGATTTGGTTTATTTTTTATTTTTTGGTGTTTTAACGCCACTTTCAGCAATATTTCAGCTATATCATGGCGACCAGTTTTAGTGGTGGAAGAAGCCGAAGTACCCGGAGAGAACCACCGACCATGGGCAAGCAACTGGTAAACTTTCTCACTTGCGGTTGCGAGTCGAATGCACCCTTTTTAGCTCACCTTGCCAATGTGAGCCTTTGCCATCACTTGGCGTCCGTCATCCGTCGTCCCTTTTCACATTTTAATCTTCTCCTCTGAAACCCCTCAGCCAAATGAACTGAAACTTCGTAGGAAGCATCTATGGAAGGTCCTCTATAAAATTGCTCATTTCGTCCCAATCCATTCACAAACATGGACGGCACAGGCAATTTCTGTTTCTGATTGGCAAATTTTTAAAATTCTTCTCCTCTGAAACTGCTCGGCCAAATGAACCGATACTTGGTACGAAGCATCTATGGGCTGTCCTCTATAAAGAGTGCTCATTTCGTCCCGATCCATTAACAAACATGGCCGCCACATGCAATTCTTGTTTCTAATTGGTCGATTTCTAAAAATATTCTCCTCTGAAACCGTTTGGTCAAATGAACCGAAACTTGGTAGGAAGCATCTATGGAAAGTTCTCTGTTACGATTGCTCATTTCGTCCCGATCCGTTAACAAACATGACCGCCACAGACAATTCTGTGTTCTGATTGGTTGATTTCTAAAAAAATATCCTCTGAAACGGTTTTGCCAAATGAACCGAAACTAGGTAGGATGCATCTATGGGAGGTCCTCTATAAACATTGCTCATTTCGTTCCAATTCATTAACAAATATGGCTGCCACAGGCAATTCATGTTTCTAATTGGTCGATTTCTAAAAATCTTCTCCTCTGCAACCGCTATGCCAAATGAACCGAAACTTGGTAGGAAGCATCTATGGAAGGTTCTCTATAAGAATTGCTCATTTTGTCCCGATCCATTAACAAGCATGGCCGCCACATGAAATTCTTGTTTCTAATTGGTCGATTCAGTCTAAAAATCTTCTCTGAAACCGCTATGCCAAATAAACCGAAACTTGGTAGGAGGCATCTATGGAAGGTTCTCTATAAAGATTGCTCCTTGTGTCCTGATCCATTAATAAACATGGCTACCACAGGCAATTCTTGTTTCTGATTGGTCGATTTCTAAAAAAATCTTATCTGAAACTTCTTTGCCAAAATGAACCGAAATTTGGTTGGAAGCACCTATGGAAGGTTCTCTATTGGAATTGCTCATTCCGTTTTGATCTGTTAACAAACATGGCCGTCGTAGACAATTCTTGTTTCTTATTGGTCGATTTCTTAAACAGCTTTTCCTCTGAAACCGCTTGGCCAAATGATACGAAACTTGGTAAGAAGCATCTATGGAAGGCCCTCTATATGAGATTGCTCATTTCATTTTGATCCATTAACAAACATGGCTACAACAGGCAATTCTTGTTTTAGATTGGTCGATTTCTAAAAAATCTTCTCTGAAACTGCTTTGCCAAAATGAACCGAAATTTCGTTGGAAGCACCTATGGAAGGTTCTGTATTAAGTTTCCTCAAAGCAGAATGAAAAGTGAGCGACACAGGCTCAGCCCACTGAGCCTATAGTTTGTAACTTACAAAGCCGGGCTTATAGAGGGGAAATTAAGGATGATGTGTATATTCCTATATTATAATAATAAAAAAAAAATCGGATCTAGATACATCACACACGTCTATGATTCTATATCATTGAGGTCAATATTGAGTACCCTAAATATATAGATTATAATTTACCGGTAGTTGTCCAGTATATAACTACCATTACAATGAACACATCTACACCATTTGACCACCTAGATGGTAAAATGATTTATGGTTTGGTTTTATAGTGTTTAACGCCACTTTCAACAATATTTCAGTTATATCGTGGCAGTCAGTTTTATTGGTGGAGGAAACCAGAGAAAACCAACGACCTGTCGCAAGTCACTGACAAACTTTATCACATAATGTTGTACACCTCGCCCTGATTGAGATTCGAACTCACAACATCAGTGGTGATAGGCACTGAATTGTAAATCCAACTATACCATACGATCACGGCCACTAAAATGATTTATGAATACCGAATACGTTTTCTTTTAATTGAGATTGCACTTGTATGCATTAAAATGTCTGCATTCACTTTTAACTTTCATTTCTTTTACTTTATCCATTCGGTTTCAAAATACAATCGAAAAATCGCAGAAACAAAGACAAAATCAATACCCCTAACGCATACATGTACACATGACCACTCACTTTCCTGGTTTCATACAGGCACGTCAATACAAAGTGGCGGCGCTAAGCTAGTTTTATCAATGATATGGTCATGCAAGTGGTTTTTATTACATGTGAGCAAAATGCCACCCCTCGCATACAAAAAAGCCAGAGGTCATAGCTTCGCTTGTATACGTCTATATGACGATACAATTTATACCGTCTGTGGTATCACTGTCAATTTTATTCGTTTAGATTATATACAAAAACAGTAGTTTGATGGTCATTACATTAAGTGACCGTTGTGATCTTATGGTAGATGGATTTATAACTACATGTGGTGCCTATCACCATTAAAGTTGTGAGTTCGAATCCCGCTAATGGCGAAGTGTACTCGAACAAACTTTATAATACATGTGATAAAGTTTGTAATTGACTTCCGGCAAGTCGATGGTTTTCACCGGGTACTCCGATTTCCCCCACAAATAAAACTGATGGCCACGATATAACTGAAATATCGTTGATGATGGTTTATGGTGTTTAACGCCACTTTGTCATATTTCAGTTATATCCTGGCGGATATACAATATATCAACGGGCGTATATCGTTTGGGCTTTTTTTTTTAAATTACCTGGTATAAATTGCGCTGAAAAATCCATTTTCATTTGCGCTGATATTTTTGTTTCATTTGCGTTGAAACAATTAATTACGTTGATTGTTTTAATTTATTTTGTGTACATATAATTAATTACCTGAGATTATAGAAATTAACTCATGGAGGTAAGTAGTGTTTACTTTGTTACACATATATCTGACTGAACCTGTAAGCTACATGTATTTATTCGTATTCTTTTAACCTGGACGGATGGGACATTTTTAGAAAAGTTTTAATGGTTTTAATCATATTTCAATTTTATTTATGGAGTTTATTATATCGGAAACAAACATAAGAAAGAAATGTTTACTACATGAAGGATATGTCTATCGTCTGGATGCCGTCTTAAAGAATCAAGATTCATCATGGAAATGTTCAAATAAAAAATCCCATCATTCCAGTCAAGATGGATCAAATGAGTCAAAATAAAAAAGTGCAAATGATATAAAAGCGAAAACGTAAAAATAAAAAAGCGGAAATGATATATGTAAAAAAAACTCAAACGTAAAAATAAAAAAGCGGAAATGATATACATAAAAAAAAACACAAACGTAAAAATAAAAAAGCGGAAATGATATGCCAAAAAGTGCAAACGTAAAACGCCGATATCAACAGATTATTTATCTTCTTCACACGAAGAATTTGTACAGGAAAGTTTTATTACCAGAACCCGAGACTAGTACTTCATGCCACAGGTGCTTTCCAATTCCATGGCTTAAAAATATGTAAAACAACAATAATATGTCGTTTTCTGATTGTACAAGTCGACTGATATGTATATAGAGAGTACATATCAGTCGACTTATACAATAAGAAAACGGCATCTCTATACACATATCAGTCGACTTATACAATGAGAAAACTACATATTATTGTTGTTTTACATATTTCTAAGCCATGGAATTGAAAAAAGGGGGTAGGGTGTAAAAAGGGGGTGATGTGTCCTGTCCACAAGTACCTGTGCTTCATGCATGTCTGAATTCGAACGGTAGAACTATAGGGAGCAATTCTATAAGAACCCATTTTTCGTTAAATCAGTGATACATTTGAACCAGCTGGATGAGAATACATGTACAAATGTACAGTAGCTATAGTGTGCGCACAGTCAGTAAAGAGCTTTAAATTGCCACCTCGTAACTAAAACTTTTTTTTACCATACCTTGTTCTTGGTCTAGGTACATCAACTGTATTTTTGGTATCTAACATTATAAGAATTTTCTTTATATTTTGAATAAATTCAAGGCTAGATTTGTTTACAATGTTGAAAGTCTCTAATGCCATGGTTCGAATACGTCTGATTTTAAGTGATGGTAATTTTGATTGGTCTAATAAAAAGTTGTAAGAATTGGTGTAATCGTCATGAATAAATCTTAGAGCTTGAAATTATTCGATCTTGTTACAGTGGTTTTTTTTCGGTGTAGAAATTGCCATGTTAAAGGTCAGTAGCTGAGGTTTGACATGATGAAAGAGTGGTAAATGGCCAGTTTAGCAAGTCTGTTTAAATGTGTTCCAATCCTTTCCAAAACGTTAAGTTGACATACAGCTTCTTTTTTTTTTCTTTTTTTTTATACAGATGTTGGATATATGAGTATTAAAGTCCAGTGATACTACTCCTAGTAGTATTACCTCATCGACACATTCTATGAATGTTGTTTCCATTTAAAATAAAAGTTATATTTAGTTTGTGTGTTTTGTTGCCAATTGCTATAGCTTGGGATCTTCTGTGTTTGTCTGCATAATAATGTGCATAGAATGGTATTTCAATCAAATTAACACATTTCAAAATGGCATAAAGTTTAAGTAACTTGAAACGGAATAATTATCTCAAATGTATACGTCGTGTTGAATAGGAATTTCCATTCAAATGTCAACGTCTTGGATAGATTTTACAAACACTTTCTAGATAACGTCATTGTACAGATCAACATTGTTTGATATCTTTTTGAAACCAGACGCGAAACAAAATTGTTCACAATTTGTCAGTTCAAAACTATTGTTTGCAATATATAAAAGTCAATGCTTGGGAAAAGTCAATGTAAAATATGTGATAAATAGATATAATGGCATGAAATTTTCCATATACACAGTTGACTCTCATTGTCTCGAACTCGGTTGACTCGAATTTCCGGTTGAGTCGAATTTTTATCGAAGTCCCGAACTTCGTTGTGTATAAATATATGTAATTTGACTCCTGTTGAGTCGAATTCGGATGAGTCGAAATTTCTGTTGTCTCGAATAAAAGTTTCGGTCCCGAGATGTAGAAAGCCATATTATTTACATTCGTTAAATCGAATTTACCAGTCAAAACATGTGTATTACCTTGGGATTAAAATCGGATCACAGGTGAAACATCCGGTCATTAGCTTTGACCTTTTTACCTTAGGCTATTTCACATGTTTATTTTCACAATCTGTCAAATTAATTAGTAATTGGCTTGGTATTATGACACAAGTTAGATGTGTACAATAAAAAATTATCGATTCATAATATTATAAAAGCGCATACATCAATGATTATGAAAAGTACAAATGTGCACAACGGAAGTGTTTTATCTATTGTCGGAAATTAATTTTGATTATAATTTCTCAATTTTGAGAGATTTGAAAAAAATGTTAGTCATAATTAACAGTTGTAATAAAAGGGGAATTTTGTTACACTTTATTGAATCATAAAAACACGCAATTTATTGTAAATATTGCACAAAGAAAAATACGTCGTGATGGGTGAAGTTTTATGACAACGCAACACCTGAAAAACATAATCATGCACACAAAAAATATATCTAGAAGTTATCAGTTGTTCCACAAGATTCAAAGAATTTAACAGAGAAAAAAAAAGCAACAAAAACATCGAATAAATTTTAAATCATTCCGAGAATCGGGACATGCAATGCTGGTGTTAGCTCTTCAAAATTTCGCTCGAGTTGTCTCCCTTTCGTCATTAAGCAAACTACACTTCCGGTTTTCGTAGCTCCTCTTGAGTCAAACTACGGTTGACTCGAATTTTTTCCATGGTCCCATCGAATTCGAGATAACGATAGTCAACTGTAATCCCTGGTATCAGCCCTCGACCAATATCAGCACTCCAGCTTAGCTGTCGGGCTTGGTATGGTAATCTCGGGCTGATACCAGGACGGCAATAGAAAATGTCTTGTATATAGATTATTACATGGCATTTTTCACATCATACCCTTTCAATCAGCCCTAGCCTAACATGAATGCTATCTGGGATTAGACAAAAGCACAGTAAGATTTCAAAAAGGGGGGGGGGGGTTATTACAACTTGTGTGGTATTAGATAAAAAGTAAATTATTATAAGATTAAGCTCATATTCTTGTCTATTCATATTTAGAAAAAAAAATTCTGCTCCGCAAAAGTGACTAATGGTCTCAAAATCCTGGCTGAAACCCTGCCTAGGTCATGATATCAGCCCGAGAGCCGATAGGCTCAAGGGATGATATATGAACGAGGGCTGATAAAGGGTATGATATGAAAAATGACATGTTATGATATGTTTATCATATACTTCAACAGAGGAAATAACCGATTTGTACCAAAATGTAAATTAGTCATTTTGGCTAGAATTAAATACATGTATATAGTTATAGAACAAGAAAATTATTGTTTTGTTATACCGTTGAAATCCAATAAATGCACGTTTTTTAACCACTTTCAATATCATTCTTGTGAAACTGGGTGAAATAAACATGACTCCTCTTATCATTTTAAACAAAACTCAAAGTTTTATTACAGGGTAAAATTTTAGCTCTATCATCTACAAGTATATGATAAAATAGTCTATTAATATCACACAAATATGTATAAACCAAACGGTTAAACAAATCCAACTTCTATATTTATATTCCTTTACCGGGATATATATTCTTTAAATAGAACCCGAGGTAACAATTTGCTGTAGCCATGGACCTACAGTACAATTTTATCGTAATTCGTCAAATCCCGTAAAATTAACTTATTTGATCACATTGTACATGTATGTATGTTGTGTAGACGGTTCCAACTAAGATATATATTTTCATAACCATAAGGTAAGTAATTAATTTTTATCTTTATCCATGTTGATTGCAAAATTCAAATTCATTTGACACAGACATCAACAATATATGGTTATAGCCCAATTATATAATAAAATATGATACAAATTATACATAATATGTAAATAAATGAACATGAATAATTATTGTTATACAAATTATCTGTATGGAGTATGAGTTACAGTAATACAGATTTTCTTATTGCTAAACAATTAGAAATGAAAGAGGAAGTCAGTTTTAAAATGGGGTATGTATAGGATACCGTACATTTCAAACAATAGAACTGTCCTTTATTGGATCTGGCAGGCAGTAATAAATATTTTCTTATTGCTAAACAATTAGAAATGAAAGAGGAAGTCAGTTTTAAAATGGGATATGTATAGGGTATAGGATACCGTACATTTCAAACAATAGAACTGTCCTTTATTGGATCTGGGACTTCTTTTTCCGCACGAGTACACAGGTGAAGGCCAAGACGCCGATGGCGTCGAGGCCTTTACCCGTGTACGGGTGCGGAAAAAGAAGCTTTCCATAATGAGTGTTCGACTTCTGGTCTGTTTTATTTATATCATCTTCTATACCTATTATTTATTACAGACGAAAAAAATAAAACAGACCAGTAGTCGAGCACCGCTTTACGGTGGTCGTTTAAAGAGTCATGGTTAATAAAACTAGTAATGATTAAATTCAACATGCGTAAAAAGTTCCCGGTAACTAATTTTGGTATCCAGCTTGTGCCTTGTCCGACCGCGATTAAATTATGTCGGGGCTCTCTAATTTGACCTTGAACCTATTCATAACTATCAAGGTGTATTCGAATGGGATATCACGTACACAACACATGTACTTGACTGTTTACATTATTTGCATATCGCCAATATCGACTCGGTAACAATAGTTCGACTTCAAAGAGATTATATTTACAACGCAATAATCCATTTTAACCCAGCTTTTTTTCGTACAAGTTTGTGGATAGGCGACTAACGAAGAATAAGTTTCAAAAATTAATTGCTAGTAGATTTTTAATTTCATTTATTAACAATGTAAGATTGCAATACAAAAAATGCATCTTTGAGTGTAGATTTTGTTACTGTTCGATTATTGCGATAAAATTGAAATGCACATAACCAGATTTGAATAAAATTGTCTATTTATAATTTCCCCCTTGATGCAGGTCAGATGTTCCTTTAAAATATAAATTAATTTTCTATACAGAGCAAAAACAAACAAAAAAACAAAAAAAAACATGAAAAACCAAAAACATGCATATTTCATTTTATTTACAATTTGAATTATTGTACAAGTTAGATACCGTACATTTCAAACAAAAGAACTGAGCATTATAGAATATGGAAAGCTTCTTTTTCCGCATTCGTACACAGGGGCGTGTTTTATTGCTCTCTTCTGTACATCTCCAGAATATCTTCTGATGAAGCGTCCAAAAAAATGAATCGGGATCTCTTCTGGAGATACTCTGAAGAAGAAGCAATAAAACACGACAAATTCAATATGGCAATAGATAGATAGATATATTTATTTCGATTAAATATCAACATTACAGTGTACAATGTATATGTTCCAGACCATACGCGTATTTGGACAGTATATATACGGTCGGACCGTCGTACGGTCTGCCTAGTTTTAAGAGATTATCGAGGCTTCAAAAATATTTTACAGATCAACGTTATTCGAATCTAAAATATATTTAAAAAAGTTAATTATCGCAATTGTACAATTTAGAAATACATGTGTATGTCTAATTTAATCTATTACAAACTTACATGTCCTGACGACAGAAACTGTACCGTGAAAACAGACGACGGACAAATTACAACTCACGACAGGATAAGACAGATATTGGACAAAAATTATCGAAAATCTGTTGAAAATACGATGAGAAAATACAATAAAAAAGTGTGAAAGTCTAATGCAAAAATTGAGAAAGTTAGTTTTGTAACCGTAAGAAAACCTATTGTTGATAGGACATCTGGTAATCTACCACGATTATTGTGTAGGGTTGATATTATTGGTAAAGATGCAAGTTTGTACAAATTACCATGTGAATTTGGTGTGTTAAATTCATGTTATGATAGATATGGTTGATATCACTGGGGTTTGAAATGAAGTCCCTGTGGATGATATAAAACTTTTGACCCGTAAAGTTGAAACTTCGCATTGGAAAAAAGAAGAAATTTCTCTGCATGCTCTGCAAATCAAGCAAGTTTTTCTCTTGCAAGCAAAAGATGTAAATGCAAGGGAACATTAATGAACAAAACATTTAAGTGTAGAAAGTCCGGCGTTCCTTGTAGCAGCAAGTACCACTCTGGGCATGCATGCGAAAATGTGATTCAGGTAGACAATTAAAATTGCATTATAGTTAAAAAACTATTTACTTTTCATGAGGTGATGGTGTTTTGTTTAAAGTAATAATAATTATGATAAATGTAATTTGTAAAACTCAATAAAAGTTTATGATATAATGTTTGTATTGAAAAAAAACCATATGGTCTAAATACCCGTATAGTCCAGCTCGTAGTCGGACCGTATGCGTACGGTCGGACCATACGCGTATGGTCGGCCCGTACGTGTATATTCATACGGTCCGGACCGTACGCGTACGGTCCAAATACGCGTATGGTCTGGAACATATATACATATACAATACATATTACAATAAAAGTCTCACCACAATTACCTTCCATATCAAAATCATAAAATTGTTTTAAAAATCTATAAAGGTTGATATCCAATCTAGGATAACCCATAAAGCCATCATGGCTTATTTCCAATGGGGTCCTATAATGTATAAAAACAGTACCCTATTAACATACACATGAATTATTAATAAAAAAATAATAATAAAACCATAACTGGATTCCCTACTACTGTTTTTAGACAAAAAGTCTTTGATCCCTGATTTAAACGTCTCTGAATTCCTGATACATTTTAAAGAAACTGGTAAAATATTCCAATCTTTTATCCCATTATAATAAAATGTCTGAAATTGTTGGCGTTGCATATAGCAGATTTTTTTTATGTTGGATGACATAACTGAAGTTTTCGATGATTTATTGGAAAATTCAGTTGTGTCAGAGCATTCGAAAGACACGACTGTAATTATGTGCTCTGTTTTGGCATTGATGTAAGTGTAAAAACAAGGATAACAAAGAATATTGGTTGTTCATGACATTTTGTTTATTTTTTTTCTTTCCTAACTTAATTTAGCTAAACAAATCGGGCTTAAAGCTCCGACCATTTGATTTTCAGGAATTATCTTCAGAAAATTATCCTTTTCACCCGCTTGAGAGTCAGGGTTTTTTCTTCTTACAGCTAATACTGTACAAGAACTTTGTCCATGTTTGTCTGAATGTATAATCGAAAAAGACATCTTGTCTGTCTATCAAATAAGTTTAAAGTAACAAAACCAGATTATTTTTGTATTTTAAAGATATACCTGACTTTCAAACTCATGTAAAATAATAAAAACTATGTAGATTTTGTACAATAGACCCTTTGCCGGATTTCAAATTGTTCTACTCCTATCTTGATCATGATTTATTTCTTTCGCCGGCGCTTGGGGCATGAATACAGCCTTATTTTTCTTTACCAAACGTATTTTTGCTTATATCCGTTTAGTCTTAGGTCAATATGTGCCACCCCTCTACTTTTGTGGAGAATAAGAGTAGACGAGTGACACATATTGACATAAGACTAATAATATCGGCATTAATAATATCGTTCAGGCTAAACGACGTTAGTTTTGTTATGTACCTCTGCCGTCTAATCTACCTATTTAAAAAGAAGAGGTAGAAGAGAGACCGAAGATCTTCCGAATGCAAAAAAAATCCAGAAAATGACCTCTTCTGGCTCACTACCGACGAGCAATAAAACACGCCCCAGGTAAAGGCTTCGACGCCTTCGGCGTCTCGGCCTTCACCTGTGTACTCGTGCGGAAAAAGAAGCCTCCCAGATCCAATAAAGGACAGTTCTTTTGTTTGAAATGTACGGTATTCTATACTTACCGGGAACTTTTTACGCATGTTGAATTTAATCATTACTAGTTTTATTAACCATGACTCTTTAAACGGTCACCGTAAAGGGGTGCTCGACTACTGGTCTGTTTTATTTATATCGTCTGTAATAAATAATAGGAATAGAAGACGATATAAATAAAACATACCAGAAATCGAACACTCATTTACCTTGACCGTTTAAAGGGTCATGGTTAATAAAACCAGTAATGAATAGAATCATCAGGCGTAAAAAGTGGCCGGTAACTAATTTGGGAGGCCAGTTTTATCAATAGCTTTGCTGGGGGTATTATTGTACAAGATTTGTTATTGTCATAAAAGTGGGGAAAGACCCCAATACATTGATATCTGTAAATTAAAATCAGATAGATCTTTACTGAGCAAATTTCGGCTTAGTGCTCATTCTCTAGCCATTGAAAAGGGTCGTTACTCAAATATAGAGAGACAGAACCGTGTCTGCCTGTCATGTGTTACAGGAAAAGTTGAGAACGAATATCATTTCTTTTCAACTTGTCCACATTATATATCTTTAAGAAAAACATTCTTACAAAAAGTTAACATTGAAATAGTTAACTCAAATATTTCACTAAGACACATGTCTTTACTTTTTAATACATAAACAATGTAGCAGGTTGCTGGTCACTCTTAAAATCACAGTCAATTTTTTAAATGATTGTTTCTTAATGAGAAAGGCCATTTAGAAACTGTGGCTATTTTAATCAGTATAGCACTAAATACCACTGTCATTCCATGAGTCTGTTATTCTGTATTGTTTCAGTTTATGCCATAACCATTTATTGTAAATGTGTTCGTGCAAATAAAATATTGTCTATATTGTCTATTTAATAACATTTTCATTTTATTCTCAGCATTATTAAAATTTTTAAAATTCAGTGTTTTCGACACTTTGTCATAAAATTTGAGTCTGATTTGTATAAATCTTTTGCATTTTAAAATAAAGTGATTTTCATCTTCTACCTGTCCTGTTTTGCATTTTGGCCAGTGTCTTTCGTTTTTTATTGATATTGAAGTACCTTCCTCTTTCAATCATTAAAGAATGTGCACTTATTTTACAAATAGCAGCCCTGTCATTTCTGTTCTTTAAAGTATTAACATAACGAGGTCTTTGCCCCATGTTGTAAATCTCCTGAAAAAACCTTAACTTTTGGGACTCATTGGATTTCAGCATTTTTTTTTTGGAATTGCAAATATTGATCATTTATTCTTTGTTTAATTGAATTTAAGTTGTATTTTATATTTGAAAAATCATTAAAAATAAAAGACATACCTAGGCTATTTATCATATTCTTCATCTTCTTTATCCACTCATTTGAGTTTTTCAAATCAGTAAATATATCAAGAACTAAAGTGTTTTCAGAGGTTAGAATATGATGAAGAAAATTGAATATTGAATAAATTATTTTGAGAATAGGTCGTCTATTAAGTTCTGCTTTACATCCAACATTGGATGTTTTGCAGTGCACCCCAAGTGTTTCTTTAAAAATGTGTTATTAGACGTTGCTTTTATTATTATAAACACACAGAGACGAACGCAGACCACAATTTCATCAATATTAACTGGTTTATTGTAAGATGTTTTCATTTCTACTTTCGATTTCAGTTTATTATTATTTTTTCAGGATTTTCCAACTTTGACTTAAAATGGTTTCCGTACCTTTGCCAGCTGGCAGGAAGAAACATGTATTTTTCTTATATCGTACAGAAGACGCTTCCAAGAATTCCTTACTCCAACTAATGAAAACACTCCAAACTAAAGGATACATTTGTGGTAGCCACGAGGAAGATTTTGTCATTGGAAAATCATACCTTTATAACGTGGAAAGCTGCATTAAAAGTGCCGTTGTCATTGTACCGTGGATTTCAAAGGAATTTTTACTGAGTCCTTTTTGTATGAAAGACCTCGACATAGCTTGTCACTTCTACGCCCAAGGCATAATGGTGATGCCTTTGTTATATAATCTACAACCCCAGCATATCCCAGACATATTACAACAACTGGTATGCCTTGATGTTAGCAGAGATCTGTCTGTCTGGACAGACCGTTTTCTGGAATCTCTCAGTAGCCACATTCGTTCTACATTATCCGTAATTTCTCCATTACAAGAGGTAAATGATCTTGTTGAGCAATTTGATCGCATGTCTGTTCATGCAAAAATTATCTTTGCATCGAAATCTAATGCTGAAAATATGCTTGACATATCAAGAATGATGAATGATATACCTCAAGAAGAATTATTGAATATTTTTGAAATTAAATTAATAAAGAACTCCGATTGCTTTCACGTAGTTGAAGACTATTTTTCATCTGATGAATTGGTGAGCGAATGCGAAATTTGTGTTTTATTTTCATTTAACACAAATACAATATGTCTTTATGACAATACAGTTATATCACTGCTAAGTCGTGTCTGTGCAACACAGTTACAAAGCATTGCACCGAGAAACAACGAATACAAGAAAGTTTGCGGCGTCTTGGAATACATTCTTAAAAATTCTGTTGATATATCGGGATCGGATGGAAGCATATTACACCTATGTTATGAGAATAACTATTTCATGGGCGGTCCGCGTGGAACAGCTAGGATGAAAGCAAATAACCTAAAAGTTTACGACAATGCTGGAAAACATATTCGAAGGTCTTGCTTGGTCTTGGGATTTGCATAGCACATGTTCACTGCTGGACTTTCCTGTTGGGATTTCGCATGATAGCATGCATAATTAAGTTTATCGTTAAAGGATAAATGGATTTAATAAAAGTGAACTTAGTCTTAACTTAAGTTTTAGAATTTTGAAATTCCGGAAACCGGATTGTCTCCGGATCGCGTCCGTCATTTATACAATCTGCGATGATGTCACACATTTCCAGCATCCAATTTTCGGCAACAGGCACATTGTCAACAAAAAATTTCACAATCAAGAGATTTCGGAGGCACACTTTTTCTATATCCGGACATTATATGTTACAGCCACATGGACTAAGGATTAAATACTGTTCTTGAGAGGAAAATATTATTCTAATGTGATTATTGTAATTAATTGCTGTCGATGATATTTATAGAAACAATACACAGAGACCGCCGGGTCAAAGATATATTCAAACGTGCCGCTAGAAACACAGGCGTTCGGTTACACTCTGTGATTTTCGTTATTTCATTAAAACTAAATATTTTCCCTTTTAGTGCCTCTATTATAACCTTCTCTACGCAGAATGACCTAATTTTGACGTATTTTACACATTTTGATACAACCCATTTTTTTTTTTACAAATACTATAAAATTTGTAGAAAAAAAATGGGTTGTATCAAAATGTGTAAAATACGTCAAAATTAGGTGATTCTGCGTAGAGAAGGTTATGATAGAGGCACTAAAAGGGAAAATATTTAGTTTTAATGAAATAACGAAAATCACAGAGTGTACCCGAGCGCCTGTGGCTAGAAAGTGTAGACTTTTTCAGCTTTGAAATATAATATTGGGTCATAAATTGTCCACTTCAATATATCAATGGTTGGAGATTTTTATGCTCTATGAGAAAATAAAGGTTACCGGGCGACTAGTGAATCTAAACTGAAGATCACAGAAGCATTATCAGATGAAAATGTGAAAAATAAAATCATAAATTTTGATATTAAAAACTTTGCTGAAGATCAGTATGGTATAGACAATGCTACGGAAGAATTAAATTTGGTTTTTGAAGATATTGCAAATAAATCTGTGTAAATTCATACATGTTAAGAAAAAAAGCAAAGAAAGGAAAGTTAGGCAAAAATGGTCTGATATATCAGTATATGAACAAAAGAAATCAATAAATTTTCTAGGAAAACAGTTAAGAAAAGATCCATACAATAATCAGCTAAAACAAAAATATTTTTATCAGTTAAAATGTTTTAGGAAAATTGTTAAGCAAAAAAAAAACATGCTTATACACAACATATATTTGATCAACTCTCAGACAGTATGGAAAAAAACCCAGCAGAATTTTGGAAGATTTTAAAATCGCTTGATAACAAAAAATTGGACCGAAACAGTGAACTTAAGGAATTGTTTAATGACATAGAAAAAACTGTTAAACATGTGCAAGATCAAGGTCGATGTAAATATAATAATGAAACTTTCAAAAATCAAATTGATGAAAAACTTCAAAGTCTTGAAAAAAACATATGTTTTAATCCAGAAACTGATGACCCTATAACAATAAAAGAAATAAAATTTGTATTGAATAAATTGAAGAACGGTAAAGCTGGTGGACCAGATGGAATAATAAATGAAGTAATTAAGTACAGTTGTAATATAACTTTAAAATCAGTCGCAAAATTATTTAATTTAATTTTAAAATCGGGTCACTATCCAAAGCAATGGAATAAATCATATATGATTCTATTACATAAATCGGGAAGTAAATCAGACCCTTCTATAACTACAGGGGTATATCACTTGTCAATTGCTTGTCAACATTTTTTAGTGCCATCCTCAATCAGAGATTATTCACTTTAATGACTAATAAATATGCTAAAACACAATTTAGTTTCAGAGAGAACCATAGAACATCAGACAGTCTGTTTGTATTAAAAACCTTAATCAATAAATATGTACATCAAAATAAAAGAAAATTATTTGTATGTTTTGTAGACCTCCAGAAAGCTTTTGATTCTGTTTGGAGAAATGGATTATTATTCAAATTAGTCAAAATTGGTGTTGGTAAACAGTTATACAATATTGTAAAACAGCAACTTTCAAAAACTGAAACAGCTTTTAAATTTGAAAATTCTCATAGTAATTTTTTTCAAATTCATAGGGGTGTAAGACAAGTGGATTCCCTAATTCCGCTCTTTTTTAATATTTATATAAATGAAATGGATGCTGATTTTAACTCCGTCGAGTCAGAACCTCCTAAACTTGTTAATTCTAACCTTGGGTCATTATTATTTGCAGATGATCTTATTGTTATATCGGAGAGCAAAGAGGGCCTATAAATCAGTATTGACAAACTTAGTGATTTTTGTGACAACTGGCAACTAACTGTAAATGTTAAAAAAAAAAAAAACTATGGTCCTACAACAACATAACATTAATAGTAATACATCATTCATTAACTTCAAAGGAAATATGATCCAAAATGTATCAGAATATAAAGTTTTAGGTTCACTTATCAAAAGCAATGAAAATCCTAATCACAGTTTGGAAGATCTTGCTAAAAAGCTCAGAAAGTTTTGTTTTCTATTAAATCTGGAGTAGCTTCATTAGGGAATATTCCAATCAAAGTTTCAAATAATCTTTTTGATAAGTTGGTTCAACCAGTGTTAACTTATAACGCTGAAATATCTTTTATGGATAGTTATTTGACATATTATAGAGCCAAGCGTAGAGCAGAAATAAGTAACAAAGAGATTGATCATTTTACTTTTATTGATAAAACACCTTGCAAGAGGATTCACTTGAACTTCTGTAAATTTACTTTAGGAGCCAAAAAGACATCCTCAAATACTGGAGTAAGAGCAGAGCTGGGAAGGTTACCCATGGAACATTTCATAATGACACAGTCAATTTTATATCTAGCTCGGCTCCACACTGATAATGTAAATCCTTTGTTAAAAGAAGCTTTAATATTATCAAAATCTCTTGATTCACAGGGCACTTATTCATGGTTTACATTTGTCAAAAATATAATTTCGGACCAAAACATTTTTGATAAATCTTCTAACTGTAAAAATTTTAAGGAAGTGAAGTCACTAAAACCGTTTATTAAAAGGGAATTAAAAAACAAATATAGACAAATGTGCGAAAATAAAATCAAAAGTTTTAATGAAAATAGTAAAATGTTCTTGTATAAAAAAAACTCAAATTAAATTTGGAAAGAGAATTTTATTTATCATATAATAATTCTGATATCAGAAGATGCTTTACTCAAATTAGAATTAGGGACCATAATCTTGAAATAGAGAAAGGACGATATTGCAAAATACCTAGAATACTTAGACTTTGTAAAACCTGTAATAAAATTGAGGATGAAGAGCACTTTATATTGGAATGTACTATAAACAGTAAATTGAGAACAGATCTATTTGAAATTCTTGCAAATGAAAACCCAAATTTTATGCAATTTTCCAGTGAGCAAAAACTAATTTATCTTCTTAATCCTACAACTACAGCTCATGTTAAAATTATAGGGTTCTACATAATAAAGTCATTAGAACTGAGGACAGAAGTCTCTTAATTTGTTCATGATAAATTGAGATATCTTGTTTACATTGTATTTTTTTGTTTTTTGTTGTTGTTTTTTTTTCTGTTCACAAACATGTATGGATGTTTATTTGACAATAAAATTATTATTATTAATGGGTAGTATTTCTACTACAACCATGCAGCTTCATTATTGTCAATTGAGACAAAGTCTTCTATAGATATGTTATATTTCAGAATGATAATTAAGGTGCAAAATTGATCTACCTGTGGGTTTTTTTTTCAGTATGTCTAATATGTTAATGGAATTTTTTTTTTAAGTTAAATAATATGAAATATTGACATCCACACTTACCTTTTGGACAGCACATATCTGTGTCCACACTTGCCCTCAGGCAACACTTGTATTTATAGAAAAAAATGGGTTGTATCAACATTATATAGTATTTATAGAAAAAATGAGTTGTATCAAAATGTGTAAAATACGTCAAAATTAGGTGATTCTGCGTAGAGAAGGTTAGAATAGAGGCACTAAAAGGGAAAATATTTAATTTTAATGAAAATAACGAAAATCACAGACTGTACCCGAGTGCCTGTGGGAATAAGAAGGGTTTGAAGATACCAAAGGAGTAGCCAAAATCCGTAAACAGACGACGAAGGACAGACAATACAATGCGCGTATATGGCCAAAATAAAAAGGACAAACAACGATCTACAAAACATTACACAAAAAATTAAATACTGAGCAACACGAACACATGTGAAATGATATTTATGAAATTGACTTGCTTGGGAAATTGTTAATCTCAATATTAAATGGAGATCTCCAACAATGATCGGTTTAAAAATATTTTCAAGAGATCCTGGAATTGATGGTTTGGTGTGGTTTATGGTGTTAACGCCACTTTCAACAGTTTTATTGGAGGAGGAAACCGGAGAAGACAACCGACCTGTCGTAAGTAACTGACAAACTTTATCACATTATGTTGTATCGAGTACACCTCGCCATGAACGGGATTCGAACTGGCAACTTTAGTGGTGATAGGCACTAATTGCATACGTAGATGTAAATCCAACTACCGTACGATCACGACCACGATCACATAATGTATCACTTGAGTGGGATTCGAACTCACAACGTTAGTGGTGATAGACACTGATTGCATAGGTAGTTATAAATCCAACTACCATACGACGGCCCTCCTGGAATTGAGGATCATTGAATTTCCCTTTGGTATTGTATACTTAGAATGCTTTCTTCAGTCAAAGTTCAAGATGGTTCATTATAACCTTTCTTTTCACAAAAATGTCGGAATACGATTGTTTCGTTAATACAAATATGAGTATTAGGTTTATATATAAAATACACAAGGGCTCGGGTGGCTCAATGAGTTAGGTAGTTGGATTACCTAACAACTCATACAAGCCTATCACCGCCCGGCTTTGGAAATTACAAAAAAGGGTGCACTCGACTCGCAACCGCAAGTGATAAAGTTTACCAGTTGCTTGCCCATGGTCGGTGGTTCTCTCCGCGTACTCCGGCTTTTTCACCACTAAAACTGGTCGCCATGATATAGCTGAAATATTGCTGAAAGTGGCGTTAAACACAATAAATCAATCAATTAAAATACACAAATGTACATTACTACTGAAATAAAAGAAGCGGCCAGTATTGGATATAACGGTTTTATTTTTCGGCATAAGTACTCATATCAGGTGAAGGTCGAGGTGTGTAGTACCTTGGCTTAATGTTCACCTGAGTACAAATGCGGAAATAGAAACCCGTTATATCCAATACGGGCGACCTCTTTTATTTCAATAGTAATGTATCTAACTTGTACAATAATGATGTTATAATTTATAAAATAAAAAAGGCCGTGAGAACAGTTTGCCTAATTTTTCTATTACAACATTGGGCAAATTATTAAGCATGTTCATAAAAAGAACTGCAGAAACATGTGTGTACATCGGCCTGTATCAGCGACCTCTAACAGCGGTCTATAAACTGATATTAGAGGTCAAATTTACAATAGCATTGCAGGGGGTATTATTGTGCAAATGCAAATATAGGGTTCTATTATTTACGTAAACTACGGTTTTATGCAAAGAAGGGTATTGGGTATATACATATATTTATGCAAATTAGGGTATATAAAATCGGTTTCCTTTATTATTATTTTTTTGTGTTCTAAAATTAGAATTTCTTACTTCCGAGTAGTTTCAGTTTATTGTAAAACATATATTCTACATTTTGTTTAGTTAATGAATAAAACATATATACATGTATGCATCTATTTCCGCAATTTCAACAATAAATCGAACTTTAAACCTAATACCGAGCATACTTGACTGAAATCCTGTGATTTCCGATATAGCTTCATTGATTTGAATAATTTCCTTGTTTGATTGCACCGACATTATTTGTGATATTCTGATTCTCAACCGATATAACTTAAATATTGTTGGAAGTGGCGTTAAACACAATAAACCAGAATCTGAAAATGACGTGTCATGTGGATCAAGTTTTTATATTGATAGTTGTGGGTGTTAGTTATGCCATATGTGGTAAGATTCGTTATTTGTTTGTTTGTTTGTTTGTTTGATGGTGTTTAACGCCATTTTCAACAATATTTCAGTAATATCGTGGTGGCGGTCAGTTTTATTGGTAGAGGAAACCGGAGAAAACCACCGACCTGTTGCAAGTCACTGACAAACTTTATCACATAATGTTGTAAACCTCGCCATCAGTGGTGATAGGCACTGATTGCATAGGTAGATGTAAATCCAACGACCATACGATCACGGCCACGACGGCCCTCATTCCCACTTAAGATTTAATACAATTGGGTAGAAGTGGATTGGAAAGTGGGAGGGTGCAAGCTTTTTGCGGAGATTCCAAAAGGGGGGCATTTGGCCCTTCAAGCATGCCCTTTTAACTCTTGATTTTTTTTTAAACATTGTTGGTTTCCAGTCTTCCAATTCTACTTTTTCTAAATGTTCGCCAAAAAAGTGGGGGAGGGGACACGTTCCCAGGATCCTACACCCCTGTAATAGGTACAGATTTGGATGTACTTGAACATAAAATAAAGTTCACGAATCGCTTTTTAAATAAACTAAAGGTGTAAAAAAAAATCTTAAGGCATATTTGCTTGTATTAATTATTAATTATATTGAATTTTTGTTCCTCGCTGATGTATAACCCACGTATGCCACTAGGATTAGTCATCAAATATAATTATTTTTGACTTATTATATGATGAAGGTTTTTCCAGGAAGGTGTCGTATGCATCAAATTAGACATACGTTTTTTATCATATGAACAAGTTCATTGTAAGATAGGAAATTATAACTGTGAACTGTTGCAAGTCTCACAAATCCCCCTTTGAACCTCCGATAACTTGGTACATTGGCTTTCATCTTATAGGGCTAGGAATTATGGTGTTTAAAGCCGCTTTTAATAATATGTTAGCTATATCGTGGTGGTCAGTTTTAACCAGGGTACCCAACCTGACGTAAGTCACTGACAAGATTTATCACATAATGTTGTATCGAGTACACCTCGCCAAGAATGGGGTTCGAAATCACAACGTTAGTGGTGATAGGCACTGATTACATAGGTAGTTATAAATCCAACTGCCCTACGATCATGACCACGACGGTCCCCTTTCAATCTTGTAAACATGTGTTATGAGGAGAATGTTTAAACAGTGATGCTCAACAATTTTCAAATTATCAACAAATAAAACGCACAACTACCTCTCACATCAAATCATTGAAAACAAAAATTACCACGGTTTTACCGTATAAGTTGTTATTTTGTTATTTTCGCTTTTTTCGCGAGGATGTTAAATGCGCGAAAAATATACGGTATTTGTTTTCCAAAAAATATTCCAGAGGAATAAGCCCCCACCAAAAGATTTGAACGGTTGGTCCTTTATGATGTAAAAAAGTGTGGGGGGATAACTCTAACTACTCTGCTGTGCCAAATTGTTTACATTTTACAGTCCTGGCACACAGAAGTACAAAAATGAAACTATGCGACAGTCATTTTTGTTTGATTGATTTATTATTTATTTTGGAGACCCTCCCCCATCCCCTCAATTAAATATCATTATTGCATATGTATATGCACATAAATATTGCCTCCGACTGCTAATGTCCAGTCTCAAGGACCAACATTTAGTTCTCCTTTTATAGGTAAAACCAAAAAATTCAAAATTGGTATTTTCTGTTTCTCCACTATAAACAGCAGTAACTGGTTTACTCAGATTTGGTATAAAAATGTTTCCGAGTGTCGCATAGTTTCATAAGTGGTTATTTTCGCGGGAACAAAATTTGGCGAAAATGTCTTGAAATTGGATGCATTTATTTACGCCGCAAAATTTCGCGCAATAGTTATTTATGTGATACTATTTGAACGTGAAATAATAATTCGGGGACTTTTTTCGCGCATTTAACATCCTCGCGAAGAAAGCGAAAATTAAATACGCACCAAAATAACAACTTGTACGGTAAAATAGGATTTTTTTTTCTGGATTTCAACACTGGTTTCTGTCACTGTTGAAAGCTGGAGTTACACAAGTTATTTATTTTTACTCCTTTAAGACAGATTATTGTTTAATAAAATCAGTGACATGAAATGAAAAAGAAATAGCCCCCTTAGTTAAATGATCACTGCGGCTCCCTTACACATTTTTATCAGTTGGGAGCCCTTTTATTGAGGAAAGGGGTAAAATGCCATAGTCCCATTCTATAGCTGTTCTCAGCTTCTTCTTCCTTTGTTTTATTTATTTATTTGTTTATTTATTTATTTTTGTTAGCTGTATATGTATTTGTTTGGGTATGATTTTAATAATTTGAAGTAGAGACAAGCTGAATATTTCTTTTTCATGGAAATTTTGACTTCAGTTCTAATTCAATCATATCTATTTCTCAGTTTGAATTTCTCCCAGAGAAGAGAAATTATTTGTATGTGTCATGATGTGTTAACAGTTATTTATCATGAGAATTATTTCAGTGTTTCCATATTCAGATGGTCGTTGTGCCATTTTTAAGAAATAATCCGTCTGCTGGTATGTTTTTTTCAGCGGTTTATATCAATCGGCCATTCTCGCTACCCTGCAAATAACCTCGTACGTAGGTGGCAGATAAATAGAACTACTTTTCACATAAATAGAACTACTTACATGAAAGTTTGGTAAAGTTATATTTTAGATAATTTTCTATATTTCAATTATTTTCATGGATAAAAGTTAAAGTTTTAATTAGTTTTGCATGATTAGATTTTACTTAGTATGTCTTCCATTTTGGATTTTCGTGGTCTATATTTGCGCTTTTACTTCCGGCAAACAATTTAAGAAGATCTACGTACGATGTAACTTAACTCGAATAATTCAGCGCCCTCTATCCACTGTCGCTACTCGAGGGCTAACTCGAATAATTCAGCGCCCTCTATCCACTGTCGCTACTCGAGGGCTTGAAGGCAGCCAATGATAAATATCCGTCATCCCCTCTGATTTAGAGGGACCAATCAAATGTCTTCTCTGTTTTGAGAATGCGCAGATGCGTGTTCCGTTGTAAACAAACCTGGTGAAAAAATGGAGATCAACATAGCGTTATCGTCAATTGAAGCAAAATACGGTTTCCATTTCAAAGAAAAACAGTTATCTGGAATTAAATCAATCGTAGAGGGAAATGACACATTCGTTGTATTACTAACAGGATATGGGAAATCGAAAATATACATGCACTTGCCAGAAATATTTTTACGTGCCTTATTTTGATTGATTTCGTACCCATAGTTCATAGCTTTGGAGTACTTCCGATTGACGGAAAAAATCGATGAATGCATTCAGGCGTTAATGTAGCGACCAGCGAGAGCGTAATATAACGACTGGATTATTCGGGTTACTCGAGGGCTTGAAGGCAGCCAATGATAAATATCCGTCATCCCCTCTGATTTAGAGGGGACCAATCAAATGTCTTCTCTGTTTTGAGAATGCGCAGATGCGTCTTCCGTTGTAAACAAACCTGGTGAAAAAATGGAGATCAACATAGCGTTATCGTCAATTGAAGCAAAATACGGTTTCCATTTCAAAGAAAAACAGTTATCTGCAATTAAATCAATCGTAGAGGGAAATGACACATTCGTTGTATTACCAACAGGATATGGGAAATCGAAAATATACATGCACTTGCCAGAAATATTTTTACGCGCCTTATTTTGATTGATTTCGTACCCATAGTTCATAGCTTTGGAGTACTTCCGGTTGACGGAAAACATCGATGAATGCATTCAGGCGTTAATGTAGCGACCAGCGGGAGCGTAATATAGCGACTGGATTATTCGGGTTAGATGTAACTAGAATAATACTGCGCCCTCTATCGGCACTATCGCTGGATGCAGCGACTTGCGGGAGAGTAATATAACGACTGGATTATTCGGGTTACGTACGAGGTTATTTGCAAAGTAGCGAGAATGGCCGAGTAGTTACGATTGCGGTTTATATTTTGCGCCAAAAAATTCCGGGAAAAATATTCGGAGCGCATCTGGGTTTTTCATTGCAGCTATTCCATTCATAAAATACGTAGAATACTGTGAATACGACAAACGGAATGTTAATTATGCATGTTGAATTGTTAAGTGAAGTACTCACTAATTTTAGAGGGTCGTTTGGGTTTTTTGTACTCGTAAATATTTCAATATTTTAGATTTCTACCCATGCATGGCAGGGGCGGATCCAGGGTGGGCACCCGGGCGTCCCCCCCTAAAATTGGAAAAAATATGATTTTTTTACGTAAAATCTTGATTTTTCACACAAAATACCCCAAAAAATTCTCGCGCCTCCGTCCGCTCGGCGCGATTTTTTTAAGTGCGCCCCTTAACTTGAATATTCTAGAACCGCCCCTGCATAGTTTATTAGATATACATTTTGTATTTATTATTGAAACTTACAGTGTAACATTAAATAGTGTCCTCCGTGAAATAATGTCCTCCCTTACAATTGTCTCCTATGAGATAAAGTCCGAGGACGGAATAAAGCACAGCGATGACTTCTTTTGGTATGTAAGGTTTTTCATTACAAATATAACAGTTACACAACCGGACACAATTTCACAGGACACTATTAACTATTATGTCTTACAACAGTTCCTAACTAATGTACATGTACTTAGTAATTAGTATTAAACAGGTTAAAACAAAGGTTCTCCTCCCTCAGACATAGGTGACAATAGTCGATTTTGGCTACCCTGTTTAGGCCCTTTGGTTTTATTGCTCTCAAACATCTTTATCTTATTTGGGTCATTATCAAAATACACGCACTTTTTCCTGTTCATATTTTGGTGACATCAAATATTTTCGTTCCCGTTTTGCTTTAGCCTATTAGTTTTTCCTACATTACAATGACATATTCACATAATATGCAGTCGGGAAAACCACCATGAAACAAAATATTTCTAGATATGTAGCACCCCCTAATACCTTTCAGTCCGTGGTGTTACCAACATAAAATTATTCTTTTTAGGAAAATGAAAAATAATTTTTGTGTAAAAAGTGGTTACATACATAATATACAGGGAAATTATGCATAACGTAAGATATTTTCTTTGGAGCACTAGTTTTTTTTTCACAATATTTGGATATGTAGTTGTGGAATTCCATTTAAGCTGCATTATGAAACAAACAAGTTTTCATAATTGTATTTTGTTTCACTTTATATAAGAAAATATGACTTATACATAGTTATCAAAGTCAACTTTATTCAACTATAATATAATTTACTTCAATTATGTCATTTATCCTTTTTATGAAACAATTTACATGAGGTAACACCATTGACAAGAGGTAACACCACAGATGACAAAAGTAACACCAGGGACATCTTCATGAATGTAAACATTTAATTCAAGAAAAAAAAACACAACTATCAACCTATATGTGTTGTTTTCTTATTGCTTTCAGTACAATATTCAGTTTTTCAACATATTGGTTTAATGCATGAGCAATATCAGTTTTGTCCATGGTGTTATGAAGATATGTCCATGGTGTTATGAAGATATGTCACTGGTGTTACCAGGTCTAAAAAGTATACTCCCACCAGCTTGTTAAGCTATATCTTATATGTAAATGACGATGTTTGAACAATTTTTCTGCATAGGTTAAAGAGCAGTATTATGTTCTGAATATTAGTGTTTATGGAATAATGTGTTTATTCACAATTTTAATGCTAAATGTCTGTGGTGTTACACAATCTTTATGGTAACACCATTGACAGTAACACCACAGAAAACAGGTAAGTATTTTCATGATAAAAGGAAAATAATGTCTCCCTGGCGATATTTTATATGTATATCCAGTGAAGAATACCAAAGGCAATGTATTGTGTATTTTTACATTTGGTTCAATTCTAACAAAAAGAAGTAGTGAGACGTACACCATAGACATAAAATGTATATACTATGCCAATCGCACGTACATTTTCGGCTCTACATTAGTTTATGGATCACTTTTGTTTTTGTCGTCTGCACATGTCATGAAACAGGAAATAAGCAACGGGAGAAACTATTTTTGCTTCAAATATGACAAGACAGATAACTCTTACCAGCCTCAATAGGAAGGGTAGCACCACATACATGAAACTCTATAACAGCAGGTTTTTTTTCTAATTTTCTTTTTAAATTTCAATATATATCTAGCAAAAATAATGTTGTTCTATTGGAGTTTTAGGAATAGTTCAAAAATAATATAAAGATCGAATAAACTCATTACATCTGAATACAACATGTAGTACAAATGACCAAAAGAAAGTCATTCTGGAAAAATAACACGTAACACCAAGGACAAAACAGGTCTTTGTGTAGCAAGTATAAATTAGCAATTGGACCAATCTGAATTTAGATGGTAAAACTATAGAAAGCTGATGTGCCTTCGTGCAAAACATGTTTTCTCCAATCAGTTTGGTTTATATTTGTTTTTTAATTGCGTAATAACAGAAAAGTGCGTGTTTTTTTATAATGACCCATTTGGCCTTTTAATTTTTCGATTTTGAGCGTCACCTGATGAAGGTTATTGTAGAAACGCGTTGTGCACACTAAATGTGCAATGCCTTAAGTGATAAGTACGTTTCTATCCCCTAGTTCCTGACTGACAAATAGATTAATTACACCTTATATAAGAATGCTGGATTCTGATTGGTTAATAGTCGTGATCCGTAATATTTTTTTACAAATTCAGGCCTTGCATTGTGAATTTGCAGAATTTTTACTTCATGTAGATGTATTTGCATAAGATTTAACTTTTTTCATGGTATTTGCAAAATCGTATTTGCTGTTTTTAACCTTCACCGAGACGCTTGTGACAAAATGTGTAAAACGTTATCAGTTGTGCGTTTTATGTAATATCATTCGGTAGAATTAAACAGATACATCATGTTAGGTCCTGCAAACGACAAACAAAAGGTATTATTCATTTAGCCAGTGTTCTAAATAATATTCGGTGTAATTAAACAGATATATCATGTTTGGGAGGGGTATTTGCGAAAAATACCAGTCTTGAGACTAAATTTCCCTCGCCATTTGGCTCGGGAAATTTTTCGTCTCTCGACTGGTATTTTTCGCAAATACCCCTCCCAAACATGATATATCTGTATAAAATGTGATTTAGTTGTGTCTGGTCGTAATATCGCCATTGATATAGATAAAATATCACCCACCCTCTTGACGTCGAATGTCAGGCAATGTTTGAAGATACCAAGAGCGAAGTCAGAGGGGTAATCAGAAAGCAATATGATCGAAGAAGTACAGACAACACAATGGTTAAAGGAAAGATGACAAAAACAACACTGAATGTTCGACAAAACACTACGCAGAAAATTAAAGATGAGAACATCGACGATCACCATAATTCATATTTTGATTGACAGACATGTTTTAATGTCCCTTAAATTGTTTCATATTATAGGCCCCCAAAAACTGGACAAAACGAACAATACTCTTTATCTATTTTTAGCAGCTACAGATATTGCAGCACTTACAACTCAATCATCGAATATAACTGTCCAAGGTAAGATTTAGATTTCTACTGGTGGACTATAATTTCTCGAGGGTATCACCCGCCTAGTACTCAGTGTTTATTAGATATATTTATTATTGAAAATTTACAGTTCATACACATGTCATTATTATTAAAACTAATGTTCTCCTTTCTCAGACATAGGTGACCTTAGCCGAATTTGGCTATCCCTGTTTAGGCCTTTAGTTTTTATTGCTCCCAAACACCGTTATCTTATTTTGGCCTTTTAATTTTTCGATTTTGAACGTACCTGATGTAGGTTATTCCAGTAACGTACCTGATGAAGGTTATTCCAGTAACGTACCTGATGAAGGTTATTCCAGTAACGTACCTGATGAAGGTTATTCCAGTAACGTACCTGATGAAGGTTATTCCAGAAACGTGTCGTGTGCACTAAATTAGATATACATAACCTTTTTATTACTGTCATTGTATATGGGTACCTCTGCTGATGGACCATTAATCCCAGAGGATATCAACCACACAATAGTCAGGGTCCCTCTAAAACAAGAAACGAAACAGAAACGAAACGCAACGAGAAAAAACGGAACCTGGCGAAACGAAACGGAAATTGGCGAAACGAAACGAAACGAAATTGAAACGAATAAAACAAGGCGAAACGAAACGAAACGAAATGGAAATCGAATCGAAATAAAATTGAAACGAAACAACACGAGAGGGAAAAAAATCAACCAAATTAATTCCTATTTATATATACTTCATGTGCATATATTAAACACGTTTGAAAATAAACCCAATGAAACGAGCAGAACTAGAAGTACGTTACTTATCACGAACAGATAGTGCTAAATTATGTTATGAGAGATGAAAAGGTTCGAAATATGTAATAAACACCATTGCTACACTTCTAAAAACTTGTGTCAAGACAAATCCAGAAAAAAAATGAAATAGAATAAGAAAAAAACAAATTCAAAGTACTCCGTAAAGTGTGATTTTAGGGAGAGTTACACAAATTCCATTGGCATGATCTCAAAAGTTCTTGTCAAGCGGAATTTAACGAAATAAAACAACTGTATAGAAAATAAGAAGTCAGTTTATCCAGAGAAATTATAAATGATGCATGTCAGTATTTCATTTTATTGTTAACTTTACATTGCTTGCAGTTCTGGATCTGACACGGGGAAACACCATCCCCTGATGTCTTTCCAAGTACTGCAACCAGTGGCAATACACCCACACTAATCATGATCGTTATAATATGTCTTCACCTTTTGTGGGCCCTTGATTGAAACAATAAAGTTATGTTATGTTATCGTCTCTATTTGTGTAATCTCTGTATCACCATTTTGTTTTGGACCGAGGATTTTCTGGATTATCCCTTTGGCTTGTTGCTTTGATATGAAGAACTCCACAGTTCATCGAACCGTTAATACTAGTGACAGGCATCAACGGAGCTTTGCCAAATTTTAAGCTATGGGAATGTATTAGATATGTTTCGAAACATTATCCTTTTTGACGTTTCGGTTTTGTTTCTCAGTTTTGTTTCGTTTCGTTTCGATTTCCATTTCGTTTCGTTTCGATTCACTTTTTCGTTTCGTTTCGTTTCGTTTCGTTTCAATTTCCTTTTCGTTTCGTTTCGATTCACTTTTTCGTTTCGTTTCGTTTCGTTTCGCCCGGTTCCGTTTCGTTTCGTTTCGTTTCTGTTTCGTTTCTTGTTTTAGAGGGACCGCAATAGTCAGTGTTATTATTGAAATTTACAGTTCCTAAATAATGTAATTATTAGCACAACTAAGATTCTCCTCCCACAGGCATATATGTGATCTTAGCCGATTTTGGCTATCCTGTTTAGGGCCGTCGGTTCTATCCTTATCTTACTTGGCCTTTTAAGTTTTCGATTTTGAGCCGTACCTGATGAATGTTATTCCTGAAACGCACTACATGATACCTACGTTTTTATCTTAATTTTAGTAGGAGATAGTTAGGCATCTGTATAAAAAAGGATTTGATTTGATTTTTGGTGCTTAGCGCCACTTTCAGCAATATTTCAGCTATGTCATGGCGACCAGTTTTAGTGGTGGAAGAAGCCATATAGTACCCCGAAGAGAACCACTGACAATTGGCAAGCAACTGGTCAACTTTATCACTTGCGGCTGCAAGTCGAGTGCACCCCTTTTTGTAATTTACAAAGCCGGTCGCGAACCCACGCCGTATTGGTGATAGGCATGTAAGAGGTATATTCGTTGATACCAATTTTCGTGGTTTCATGCTTGTCTAAAAATAATAATACAGAAATTTTGTATTTCGTTGAGTGTAATATTTCGTGCGCTTTTAGTAAACTACGAAATCCATTAAAAATTGAAATTCAACTAAAATGTAATAGTAATACATGTACTTTCACAGTAGTCGGTCATCCATATCTAAAAGGCATAGACAACACGAATAAAAACGAAAACAACATAAATAGCACACCGCTACACTGTATTAAATGTTTAGTGAACAATTTAATAACATTACACCAGTAAAAATATATTGCTTCCAGTTCACTGGGCAAGTGAAAGCAACGGCTTCCACTACATTGCATCAGTGAAAATATATTGCTTCTAGTTCACTGGGCAAGTGAAAGCAACGGCTTCCACTGCATTGCATCGGTGAAAATATATTGCTTCCAGTTCACTGGGCAAGTGAAAGCAACGGCTTCCACTACATTGCATCAGTGAAAATATATTGCTTCCAGTTCACTGGGCAAGTGAAAGCAACGGCTTCCACTGCATAGCATCAGTGAAAATATATTGCTTCCAGTTCACTGGGCAAGTGAAAGCAACGACTTCCACTACATTGTATCAGTAAAAATCAACTTCTTCTGGACAAACATTAAGACCAAGAAAAAAATACCTGTGTTTCCACTATGGTTGTTGGTTCATGGTTTATTGTGTTTAATGCCACTTTCAGCAATATTTCAGTTATATCATGGCGGTCAGTTTTATTGGTGGAGAAAATCGGAGTACACGGAGAAAACCACTGACCTGCAGTAAGGCACCGACAAACTTTATCGCATAATGTTGTATCGAGTACACCTCGCCATGAACGGGGTTCGAACTCACAACTTTAGTGGTGATAGGCACTGATTGCACAGGTAGTTGTAAATCCAACTACCATACGATCACGACTACGACGTCTCCACTGTTTCCGCTAAAATTCTTGAAAAAGCAATTACGGGGAGGTAGATAGATCAACTTTTTTCTTACCCAGGTTGTACAGGCCAATTATGTTTAACAATGCTTCTCCAAAAATCTGACAATGAAACACCAGTGAAGCTTGGAAAATTCTAATTGATAGGGTTAGCGAAAACAGGTATTTTTGTTGTTGTTGGCCCAACTGATTAACTATGCCGAGTTAGCTAAATTTAATCATGTTTTGTCAGTTTGCATTCGTTATTATGTAAGAAGGGGGCCTAACATACATCTTTGGTTTATTACAGAAAATGGACTATTTAACTTTGAATTTATAGCCACTTTAGGTAAGCATTATCATGTACAATATAATTAATTAAGAAATAATTCATGGGAGCTTGAATACAAGACCGGATCCAGGGGGGACGCACCCGGCGTATATATCATAGTGTTGCTGTATATTTCAGACATAGAATTTCTCAAACTTAGTCAAAGGGTATAAAAATGAATTCTCAACAAGACAAGTATTTGGAGTTAAATGTTTTATATCTTGTATACACACTCTTGTACATTTTCAAAGTTGGTACATATTAACAATCAGATATAAAAGAAGACAACTGATGAACGTATTTTTACGTCACAGAAAAGAATAAAATCCACCAATCGGATCAAAGTAGACAATGATGTACCTATTGGTAAGTCACGTAAAAGAATAAAAATCAACCAATCGGATCAAAGTAGACAATGATGTGCCTATTGATACGTCACATAAAGGAGTAAAATCCACCAATCGGATCAGAGTAGACAATGATGTGCCTATTGATACGTCACATAAAGGAATAAAATCAACCAATCGGATCAAAGTAGACAACTGATGAACCTATTTGTACATCAAGGAAAAGAGTAAAACGAACACTTGCACAAATTAAAAATTTATTATATGGAAATAAACAATGCACCACTTGCATCATTTATAAGTATTCTGGATTTGTATATCTAATATTAATATTCAGGGCCGCCTTGTGAGGTGCACAGCCCAATGCTGTTCTCTGTAAAACTTGCAGTGTGTTGTGTGTACTTGAACAGCCGAGAGTAGATAACTCCAGCGTGGGGTCCAGTTAGCTTAAGACCGGACCTGCCAACATCAATCTTTCATAATGTCAAATTGAATTCAATCTAATAAATGCAAAATGAGTAATCTGCTATGCACAATTTCACAAGTTTCACAATTTATAATTTATACACAAGCTTGAACTTTTACTTGTTTCATCATGTTTTTTTTTTTTTTTGTATTTTAAGGTGGAGCAGGATTGTCGCTATTTTGTGTTGTTTTATTGATGGCTATCCTGTGTATTCTGGTGAATGTAAGAAAAAGGCAAGTCTCTATTTTTATTCTGTGTCAGGATATTTTTGGTAAATCGCCCCCCAAAAAGGTACATTTAGTTGTACTATCTCTGATTGTTATGAAATGAAAGCTAAAACAGTCATAGTCAACAATTCCATCAATATCACCAAAACGAACAGTCACCTCTCACATTCACACACCGAACACAAAAAAGACCACGACATATGACGTTGGAAATCCAGATCCTGGTTTGGGACAGGTGCAAAGATGTGGTGGGATTATGGTGCTTAACGCCACTTTCAACAATATATCAGTTATATCATGTAGGTCAGTTTGATTGGTGAAGGAAACCGGGGCACCCGGAGAAATCTACCGACCTGTCGTAAATCACTGACAAACTTTATCACACCTCGCGTCGCCATGAGCGGGATTCAAACTCACAACGTTAGTGGTAATAGGCACTAGTACTGATTGCATGGGTAGTTGTAAATCCAAGCATGCATAAGACCTGGCATGATGTTTCAGTAACACATTATGTATAATATATTTGTTTTACTTGCAGATTAAAGCGTCTGGAACGTCGATTCAGAAAGAGTAAAATAGGAACAAATCAACAGAAACCACTCACACAACAGCCATCTAATCAGTCAAATGCCCCTGCTGATATTGCTGATATTGCTATAGTGCCGAGGCGTTCCGAATACATACGTATTCAAAGAATGGGAAATGTCGCAAAAGAATTCAAAAATAGAGTTTCGAAAATATTTGACTTTGGAACTCCACGCAGCAGCGCAGATACTTTTGATTTGTCCGAACAAGAGGATCCTATGTATGATGACATTGCACAATACAGACAAAACGAGCAAACGCATGACAATAATAAATACTGGTGTTGTTGTTGCTGCGGTAGAACTTCTGTTGACTATATTCCAACCAGAACTTCGGATCAGCAGACGCCACGTGATGAACCGACGGATATGCCTATTCCAAATGAGGGAGTAGTTACTTTGCCAAAACCAGTAAAAAATGGATGTAAGAAAAATAAGAAACAGGAAGTGAACAACAAAATTACAGTGAAGCATGTGGATTTCGATGAAGGGAAAAACCGTATTCAGCCAACTACTTCCGATGACATCATAATAGGAGTTCCTCAAAAACCACATAAGCAGATCAACACAGAAACCGACCTTCGATCCTTCAAAGAGAAATCAGTAGTTGGACAAAAACCTGACCAAACCCCAAATCAAGACAAAAACAAAGAATTTCGTTCTGTCGCCTTACATGCAATTTCTTGCAAGAAGAAAATTATAGGTATCAAACTACCTCAAGCAAAATCCATGCCATCACTTACTGAGGAGGTAACAACAGATATGTCAGCATCAACATCAGAGGCGATGGAGGAGAAGGAGAGAGATCCTAGTTATATAGACATGTCAGAAACTCTTAAAACTCCAAAGTGACAACTAGACTAAACTTGATCATTTATGTCCTATTTCCTGCCAAAAAGTGACAACTAGACTAAACTTGATCATTTATGTCCTATTTCCTGCCAAAAAGTGACAACTAGACTAAACTTGATCATTGACATTTATGTCCTATTTCCCTACAATTAATGTAAAAGAGGAAACTGAACAGTGCATATCTTCAAATTCACAAAAACTATAAGAAAGTAAACATTTGTGAATAAATCTCTAAAAAAAAGTTTGATCCTTAATTCCGTGACCCAGTCATAAAAGTTTATCTACTTTAAATTTTCTAACGGAGAAATCAGTTAATGCGAGTGATATCAGATACTTTGAAAGAGAAATGTTTTCCTGCCATGAAACCAGTTGTGGTGTCATGATCATCATACACACAGTTGGTGTAAAGTCAAAATGAAAACCCACATCGGTTACTGTGCTCACCTCGGGTGCGGTAGATCGTGGATTCAAACCTGTCAGGTCGGCCCAAAGACTATGAAATTGGTATTGGCTGCTTTTCCGCTAAGCATGTATCTTTAATATAAGGAGTAAGAGCCAAGACTAGTTGGCTCAGAATCAAGATAATGTATCCGACTGGTGCGACATGTCTACCCGCCGGACTGTTGTTTCAGTGACCTAGTACATGTACTGTAAATATCCAACAAAGCGTGTTGGTCTAATTAAAGGGAACATCATCATCATCATTTAATTGAATGTAACTTGTTCTCATCGCCATGATATAGCTGAACAAGAAATGTGTGCATCACAAAATACGGTCGTCTATATAAATAGGGTTTTTCCCCTTCCACAGGGGAATCATGTGGCCAAGTTTGGTCAAGATCCAATATACAGAACTAAAGTTATTGTGCAGAAACGATCCTCTGTTGTCAGAAATTCTATTTATAGTAACGGTGACCTTGACCTTTGACCTAATGACCCCAAAATAAATAGGGTTTTCCCCTTCCACAGGGGAATCATGCGGCCAAGTTTGGTAAAGATCCAATATACAGAACTAAAGTTATCATGTGGAAATGAACCTGTTGTCAAAAATTCTATTTATAGTAATGGCGACCTTGACCTTTGACCGAATGACCCCAAAATAAATAGAAAGTTATTGTGTGGAAACAACCATGTTGTCAAAAATTCTATTTATAGTAACAATGACCTTGACCTTTTACCTAATGACCCCAAAATAGATAGGGTTCTTCCCTTTCCACAGGGGAATCATATGGCCAAGTTTGGTAAAGATCCGATATACAGAACTAAAGTTATCGTACGCAAATGATCCTGTTGTCAAAAATTCTACTGATAGTAATGGTGACCTTGACCTTTGACCTAATGAATCCAAAATAAATAGGGTTCTTCCCCTTCCATGGAGGAATCATGTGGTCAAGTTCAGTAAAGATCCAATATACAGAACTAAAGTTATGCGGAAATGACCCTGTTGTCAAAAATTCTATTTATAGTAACCTTGACCTTTGACCTAATGACCCCAAAATAAATAGGGCTCTTTCCCTTCCAAACTGGAATCATGTGGCCAAGCTTGGTAAAGATCCAATATACAGAACTAAAGTAATCGTGCGGAAACGACCCTGTTGTCAAAAATTCTATTTATAGTAATGGTGACCTTGACCGTTGACCCCAAATTAAATAGGGTTTTTCCCCTTCCACAGGGGAATCATGTGGCCAAGTTTGGTAAAGATCCAATATACAGACGGGCGTATAAAAATTGTTCATTTATCGTAAAACTGGTGATATAAAATTGTACTCTTATTTCATACAATGTTCAAATATCTACAAATTATGAAAAAATTGGACCTCAAATTCATTACTCAAAATAACCGTAAAAATAAAATTTGCCTCCAATTTGACACTAACGCTAGCTCCAAAAACAGGGTTAACAAACTGTGATAAAAATATCAGATTGTAACCGTAAAGAGCATTTCCACTCCCTATTATAATTGGCAGAAGAAGAAAAAATCAAGCCATAGAATTTTGAAATGTATGCCTATCAATATATTGCAAATTTAAATGTCTATCATATTGTTATTTTCCAATGTATTTCAATGAATAATATCTTAAATTTTCAATATAATATTTAAAAAAAAACTATTTTTTTATGACAGGCTATCACATATCACATTAATTGATAACTTAAAATAAAATATCCAAAATAAATATATATATAG
The DNA here is from genome assembly GCA_002080005.1 of Gigantidas platifrons. Lineage (NCBI taxonomy): Eukaryota > Metazoa > Mollusca > Bivalvia > Mytilida > Modiolidae > Gigantidas > Gigantidas platifrons. The sequence continues at coordinate 196,718 of MJUT01058902.1, read as the reverse complement.
ACAAAACGAAAATATACAATACATTTGTAATTTTATCATAATCATATCATATTTTCTGAGTTTAATGGTTTCCATGGTATTTTGAACATTTGTGGTACTCAACTTCTGTTATTGCAACTCTGAACTCAGAAATGACTGTATTATACAAGCATTTAAATCAATAAATAATTAAACTTGTGAAATTATATAATATACATCTATATATTATGCCTTAGTCTTTTCATTAGAATCAGTGAAGCATGTCAAAACATTCTCCAGGAAACAAGTAAAGCATATCAGACGATGTTTAGGGAATAAGTGTCAAAGTATTCTTCTTCCATTATAGAGTCTGACTCTGGATCAAACAATCTAGAGGCTCTCCATATATATATAAAAACATGTATACAACAAGTATATTCTTAGAGAATATGTGAAATATGGCTAATAATTCTCTGAGCAATCAGTGAAACATGTAAGAGTATTCCTAGGGAATCCGTGAAATATGGGAAATCATTCTCTGAGAAACCAGTGAAGCATGTCAGAGTATTCTTGGGGAATCTGTGAAATATGGCATATCATTCTCTAAGGAACCTGTGATGCACATCAGAGTATTCTTAGGAATTAATGAAATAAGGCTAGTCATTCTCTGGGGAGCCAATGAAGCATATCATAGTTTTCTCTAGTACTGAAATTTCAAAATCATTTCTTATGTCAGTTTATGGGCTCTGCAGAAAAGCATGGTAACTTTGTCTAATATGAAGTATGTCTAAGCATTCTCTAGTGAATCAGTGAACATGTCTGGGTTTTTTCTGTGTAATTATTTACACTATTTGTAAGTTGTGCATTTGTTATGATGGCCATAAAAATATGGTTTGAAAATGCCAAGTAGAAGACATAAAAATCAAAGGACAGACAGACAATACAAAACAATGGCCAAAAGAAAAAGGTCACAAAGACAAACAATGGTTGACAAAATTGTTATGGAAATATAATAAGTATCGTAGAAATGTTTTTCTTGAGTCTTAATTGCCTTTGTGGTACCACGATAAAAACAATAGGATAAAATGGGGATTCCACACCGAGAGAAAAACAAATTTCATTACAACAAAATTCTGAATCACAAAAATTCCATATTTTTGGGAGAAATAGAGATTCTCCTTCAGTTGCCCGTGGGTTACGATATTTCTCCACTCAAGAGAGTTCAATTTTTAAAAATTTAACCACAAGCCGAGTGGTTAAAATTTTTAATTTAACTCTCTTGAGTGGAGAAATATCGTAACCCACGTGCAACTGAAGGAGAATTTGTTTCTCCCATTATTTCAAAATTTGATATTAATGCTTTTGAAATTAATGCGGGGAAAGGCACGAGACATCTTAATCCTCTAGAGGATTACAGATTTTTTCACCACTGATTCTTCTTCATGTACATGTAGCAATTATATAAATAGTTTACCATGCTTTTCTACGGAGCCCATAAACTGACATAAGAAATATTTTTAAAATTTCATTTACACGAAATACTATTTCGCTTAAACGAATTACTATTTCATTTTAATGAATTATTATTTAATTTTTTCGAAATATTATTTTGTTTTTCCAAATAATTATTTCTTTTTTTTTTCAAATTAATATTAAAAAAAAAAAAAATTAATATTTTGCTTAAACGAATTAATATTTTGTCTATTAAAACGAAATAATATTTTGAAAATACGAAATAATGTTTTGACTTCTGTTACTGAAATAATAATTTGAAAAAACGAAACTATAATTTGTTATTTTAAGACGAAATAGTATTTCATGTAAGTGAAATAAAAAATATTTCTCATGTCAGTTTACTGGCTCCGTACTTTCCCTAAAATATAGGTGTCAGTATTTGATTTCAAAATTTCAAGACTGAATTATCTCCCCTAGTTCAACCTTGAAGTCAAAATTTTCAATAATTTCCATGAAACTGAAGTTTTCTTAACGTTAAAAAGTTTCCGCATTTGTGATTTTAAAATTTTCATAAAGAATTATTTAACTTTATTAAGCAAATATCTAAATTTCATAACACTTGGGCCACATTTAAAAAAAAATTTGTTTGCCCTAACACGACCTATCAGAAAAAAATTCCTGTTTTTTTTCAAAACCAATGTATTTTTTTTTATTTCTGGATATTTCCATAGCCATAAGGTATTTTATTCCACATTTGAACACATATTTTTTTTAAATCTCTACCAACTTACCACAGGTTGGGTTTAGGCAAACTAACATTTTGTTAAGGTTGGCCTTACACAAAAAATTATAACACATATTTCTATTTTATATCCAATATACTAACATGAAGAAAGGTGATTTATCAATCAAAATGGCTGAAACATGAAATGGCAACCTTATTATTTCTTATTATTATAAGCAGAATCGGCATCATGAATTTCTACAAATAAAATTTAAATCAGGTGACATAATACACTCCCATTAACCTCTGACACAACCTGATTAGAAGTCATGTTCAGATGAACCCATGATCAGCCAATGAAAACAATACTGGCAAATGTTAACAGCATCTTTCACACTTTGTATTATAGAATTACAACATAAAAGTCAATTAAAAAAAAAAAAAGTATTCATATACGAATGTTAATCTGAATATGACCTTTAATTGGGTTCTGTCAGATGTTAGGGGGGAGTGTAGTGTATCATAATAGCTGATTTTAATCAGATTCGAATTTCTACAAGCAAATATGGCTGGATTAAACTTTTAGTATTTGAATCGGTAACTGTTTTCTCTTTCTGGTTTACGTGTCCGTTGATAATTTTCTCTGTATTGTATTCTGTACGATCTCCAGACTGTCTTTATCTAGTTCTCTTAACAAGATCAGAACAGCTTGTAGCACATGAGCATTCTGTAAAATATACAAGAACAACAAGATCAGAACAGCTTGTAGCATGTGAGAATTCTGTAAAATATACAAGAACAACAAGATCAGAACAGCTTGTAGCACATGAGCATTCTGTAAAATATACAAGAACAACAAGATCAGAACAGCTTGTAGCATGTGAGAATTCTGTAAAATAGAACAACAAGATCAGAACAGCTTGTAGCACATGAGCATTCTGTAACATATACAAGAACTAAGTGAGGGGCAGTCTTGGTCGTGATCGTATGGTAGTTGGGTTTACAACTATCTGTGCAATCAGTGCCTATCGCCACTAAAGTTGTGAGTTTGAATCCCGTTCATTGCAAGGTGTACTCAACACAACATTATGTGATAAAGTTTGTCCGTTACAGGTGGATGGGTTTCTCACGGTACTCTGGTTTCCTCCACCAATAATACTGACCGCCACGACATAGCTGAAAAAATGGTCAAAAGTGGTGTTAACACCATAAACCAAACCAAACCAAACCAAACCAAGAACTAAGTGTACAGTCAAATATGTCCAAGGAAACTTTGAAATATGGTCACATATGAAAGGGGGTCACTTAATACAGGTTAAATTTATATAATTACATTACTTTCGTTTTTCATTGAAATGTTACAATATGATTGGTTATGAAGTGGTCACATGATTATAAAAGAGATGTTTTACATCCCAATAAAACTCAAACCCGAACTTGCACGTGCCTCCATGACGACGTCAGATGTAAACAATCAATGGCATAGTAATTTCGAACAGCAAATAATCTGACACAAATAAAATCCACAACGAAAGATTCAACTATGTTAAATTTTGGTGTGATTTAAATGTAATTATAAGAATTGAATGCATTTTATTGTAGTTTTATAGGCGTGTAAAAGCATGGACCGAGGCACATTTTTTGTATGAAGAGCGAAATGCACTGTGAGGGGAAAACAAAATTAAAGTCACATAGTTCAAGTGACTGCTAAACAGAGGTGGTCACTAAAGCAGGTTTGACTGTATTAATCGAATTTGAAATATCATTTAAATTACTTGTTTTTTTTAACTTGATTATTGTGTCTACACACAAAATGTTCTACATATTTTTTATTATAAATTTTCGTCCTTACACATGAATAAGATTGATAAATTCTACTTTCTTTTATCACTCATATACATGTAAATTTCTAAATATAGCTTAGGATTATATGTGCTTAACATCACTTTCAACACTATTTCCTTGAATGTGGTCGATTGTAGGTTCATTAGCCCCAGTCAGATCAAACCAAAGACTATAAAATTGATATTCATTGCTTCTCCACTAAATATGCAGCATTAAGGAGAAAGAGCAAAGACTGGTTGGCTCGGAATCAGGATAATGTCTCCGAGTGGAGCGACATGCTGACTGTTGTTTCAGTGAGCTAGCACTATAAAAATCCAACTAAGCGTGTTGGTCTAATACAAAGCGGATATCATTATCATCATCTCATCAAATCAAACTTGTTTTCACCATGATGTAGCTGAAAAAATTCTCATTTTGCATTAAAAAACAATCACTCCCTCACTTTTAACAACCATAAGATCATGACCACAACAACGCCTATAAACTTGGTACATGTCAAAGCATTTACACTTGATAGAAGACCATTTACACTTGATAGAAGACACTTACCCTTGATTTTTCTTTAGATCTTGGTACAGGTTTAGGAGATGTAATCTTTTCCAGTGGTAATGGTTTTAATCCTAATTCTTCCCTGATTTTACTGTAATAAAAACGTAGATATCAAATTTAGTGTTTTGCGTATTACAACAGCTCATTTTAATCAGATTGTGCCGATCGTAGAATTTGCTAAATTTTGACCCCCTCCCCATCACTTGAACCCAATAGCCTACGGAACCTCCTTGATTAATGCAAATGTCTTTTTTTCATATCAGAAATCTGTTTCATGCCAAATATAATTGCGATTTCCATTCTTGATTCTTTAAAGAAAATTGAAATTATTTTCCAATTAAAGCCAGTTTTAATTTTTGAACAAAAAAGGTTGAAACCACATATGAAACCACATATAAAATTGGTGGTTGCTGCTTCTCCACTAAGTACACAGTATTAAAGACCGTGGTTGGCTCTGAATCAGAAAAATGTGCTCAAATAGAGAGACATATCTACCTGCAGACTTTTGTTTCAGAAACCTTGCACTATAAAAATCCAACTACGCATCTTGGTTTCTAGTACAAAGTGGAAATCATCATCAACTCATCGAAATGGAACTTGTTTTCACCATGAAATAGTTGAAAAATTGCTCACTAAACGTTAAAACAATAATCACTTTTTTAATGGTTTAGCTTAGAAAAATTTGACTGTAATTATTCATTTACCTATTACCAGGTTTGTAACTAGATTAACACAACGGGTGCCTCTAGTGTAGCAGGAACTGCTTACCCTCTTGGAGCTTGAAGTTAACCCCCGGTTTTTAGTGGGGTTCGTGTTACTTGATCTTTAGTTTTATGTGTATGTTTTGTAGATCGTTGTTTGTCCTTTTGTATTTAGCCATTCATTAGTCTGTCCTTCTTCGATTTATGGATTCTGATTACCCCTTTGGTATCTTCAAACTTGTCTTAAACTTGAATGACTTTTAATGATTTTATCCCTAACTCAAGCATTCACACATACTTTGTTTCCTCCCAGCTGAGTGTTACAGGATCTAACATGGAATCTTCTAAAGGTTTGTCCTTCACCTTCTCTTTATCATTTCCAACTTTATTTAGAGCACCATTAGAAGTTGGAATTATTTTATTGTCATTTTCACTTTGTGTTGTATCTTTTTCTACTTTGTCTTCACATAAATTCTGTGTTTCAACCTTCTCTTCACACACGTCTTGTGTTTCTATCTTGTCTTCACATAAGTCCTGTGTCATTTCATTATTACATTCTTGTGAATCATTTTCTGACAAGTCAAGACCAAGATCTTCAGCCTGTAAGAGATCATCTTCTGTCACTACTGCAAAAATAGAAAGAAAGGGAGATAACTCTTTACACACAACGAACATACCCAAAACTTACTTAAATTAGTTCTTTTATTAATTTATTGTAATAGAAGGTTATTAATTTATTAGTGTACTCGATACAACATTATGTGATAAAGTTTGTCAGTGACTTGCGACAGGTCGGTGGTTTTCTCCGGTTTCTTCCACCAATAAAACTGACCACCACGATATAACTGAAATATTGTTGAAAGTGGCATTAAGCACCATAGACCAAAGCACTTAAATCAAATGAATGAGAAGAGGAAGCATGGCATAAATTGAATTGATATTAATGATATTACAAGATGCACGTTTACTTCTCTTTTAGTCTTTAGATGTTGTTTTCCTGCAGCTTTGAATGTGTTGTAGTTATTTATTGATTTTATGCTATTTGGAAGCGTGCTAAACACGGTAAGAATAGGAGAAATGTGATGTTAATTACCAATATTATCAAGTTTCTGTAGATTAGGCAGAGTCTTCAGTACTGTATTTCTGTAATTTTCTGTTTGATCACAAGGATTATCGGCCAGCCACAAATTCCGCAAGTTTGGTAAAGTCTTAAGATGGCAGATTTCTGATAAATCTTCAATCTGATTCTTCCGTATAAAAAGTTCCCGTAAATTTTCACATTGTGAAAAGTCTTTCAGTGTTGATATATTATTAACACTACAAAGAAAAGATTCAATGATTATTAATGTAACATGAATGCATTCTTTTCCTTTGATCTTTTTATGGTTTATACTAAAATGTAAGCAACAGCTCAGAACTATAAAATAATACACGCAGATATGAGATATTGCACACTTTAAATCTGGGCTGTAGTTTTATTACTCTCAGAGAGCCGTGAAAGAATAAAAGACCTAGATGTGATATTGCATGGCTTCATGTTACTAATCATTTATGGCATAAATACTATTAACTAGTTGCTCATCTCAGGGGCGGATCCAGGATATCAAGTTAGGGGAAGTGTACCTTAAAAAATTGTGCCGAGCGGAGGGAGGCGCGAATATTTTTGGGGGGATTTCATTTGAAAAATCACGATTTTATGCATATTGGATCCGCCCCTGCATCTAATTATTCATGTACAGTTCGAGCTTAAAAAGTCAATTTGTTGTTTCCGATAAAAAAATTTCATTCTTAATGCTAAACAATTTTCTGTGGTAGCTGGAAACTTGGATTTGCTTTTAAAATGTGCTACAATTTGGAATAAGATTTGATATGGAACTTGGAGATAAATTAAAATTTTAAAAAGCGAAAAAAAAAACATGTTTTTGAAGAAAAAAAGAATTTGAGTAAGCACCTTTTTCTGTTAGGACACGTTTCTGAGTAAATTATTGCCCGATCTATCGTCAGGTTTCTCTTAATGTAGCATGCAAGACTTTATCCAGCAAAACCTGTCTAAGCTGAAAACTGGGTAAAAATGGAATCCTATATAAATTTAACAAGAATTCTGAGAGTATAGCAATACACTGTCCCCTTCTGCCCGCAAAAATCAGAGGACCTAAAATATTAGAAGTATCAACTTGCAGTGACTAGATTTTAAATTAAGTCAATATCTCTAAAAAAAAAATCCGGACAACTTAAAATAGAAAACAAAAAAATACAAGTTCAAGGGCCATAACTCAGCCAAAAATCATTCGACCGGAACAAAAATCTAACTTAAACTGTAACTCATCTAGATATAGCCACATACCAAATATCAAGTCAATATATCAAAGGACTTCACAAAAAAAGTCTGGAAAACTTAAAATTTTAATGTGACGGACGAACACACGGACAGAATCTAAAACTATAGTCCCCTTCGGCTTTGCCGGCAGGGGACTAATAAAGTACCAATGTAGGAGATCTTTGTTAATTTAACCTGTATAACACAAAAGTTGATTGTTCCATTTATATTATATATTTATGTTTTTGTTAGACAGATTTCAGTGTACTTCAATCCAACCAATGACATATATAAGGGACCGACCATTTAACTTGCAGGGGGGGGGTTATGGGTTTTTTTCGTTCAGAAATTTTTTTTTGGACAACACGAGAGTTAGAATATTCTTTTTTTTTGTCACGCGAAGCGGGAATTTTTTTTTCCAGAATTTAACATTAGGTTATATGACAAAAATTCTGAATCAGATTTTTTTTTTTTCTCCACCAAAATCAGAATATTTTTTTACAAAAAAATACCATAACCACCCCCCTGGAAGTTAAATGGTCCATCCCTAATACAAAAGCACATACTAGGGTACTTGAAAGAAAAGCTTGAAATACCAAAAGGGTAATCAGAAGCCGTAAATTGAATAAGGACAGACAATACAATGGCTAAAACAATAAAGACAAAAAGACAAAACAAAATACTACTTGTACACAGAAAACTAAAGATTCAGCAACATGAACTCATTAAAACACAGTGTTGAATTCATGTGCTCTGGACATTTTTATGCAAGTTTTATGCCGGAAAGGCATAACGTAAAAGTTGAACTTAATTGTTTACAGGATTTTCATTATTATGTTATTTTTGATGTTATGAAGTCTACTATTACTAACAATGGTGAATCCCAGTTGGAGGTTTGCTAATCTTTAACATTACCTTAAACTGCAGACTTCTAAATTAGGAAGTTTCTTCACTACACTGACATCTCTGATACCAGATCCCCTACAAACAGAAACAAGTAATAGTTATAAACTACTGACCTTTTTTCCCAATATTTCCATAAAATTCCCTCCTTGTGCTTGCATTAGCTACATATATTAAAGCCAAGATCTATTTCCTTCAGGTATAGGTATAACCTTAGCAGATTTTGGCTATCATGCTTAGGCCTTTGCTTTTGGTTTACTTGCTTTCAAAGACTTTTAAATTGTTTGGCGTTCCAATCTTTTGACTGTGATTGTACCCTATGAGGGATACTCAAGAAGCACAATAAATTAGATATCTCTATTTTTATTCATAACAATTGTATGTCCAAAATATATGTATGTGGCTTATTGTTAAAGGAATGAACTATAAAGAATGCAAGTCAAATCGTCCCACTGCAAAATCGCCCCCATTAATTAATGAAATGAAGAAATTAGTTTGATTATAACATCGAGTTATGTACAATAATTTTGATCTCTATGTATATGTTTTCATTAAAAAAATAAAAAAATAGATTGACAAGGAAATTTTTGGAAATCAGAGAACCCTTTAAAAAGCTACAACATTTTGAGTTTTCAAAAATTCCAAATGTTCCTTTTCTTTTATTACAAAATCCGCAGTGGAACCAAAGAATGAAAAGTCATGAACCATGTATATAACTAAGGGTAAAATATTCAATTTTCTTTATCCTGAATGGACCCTGTCGGAATTTTTATGGGAATCTGCATTGGTCTCTCAAAAAAGAAAACATTTTTTTAAATGGACCCCAAGCAGATAAAATATCTTGAACATTTCAAGATTAAATAAATCCCTTGTAAAAGGAAATAAAACAAATGATACCACTGCGGAAATTGGAATTAAATTTGCATACATCCCTATTAGCGTTCGTAATTTTAACCGCAAAAGCAGATTTTCGAGAAATGCTAAATCTTTGAATATAAAACAATGGATCTATTTATGATTATTACGGTCATTCAGCATATAAACTAAAAATACAGATCTCATAGAATCTACAGATACAAAAAGCTAAGTAAAACCATCTAAATAAATCCGGATTTTATTTGAATAAGAATACATAGTACGTTCTTAACAATAACGGGTGTTATGTGACACCCCTAAAAATGTTTTTATCAGAATGTGGTTGTCAAAACCAAAACCAATAATAATAATATAATAACCGTTATTTTATTTTTTTTTAAATTTTGGGGCGATTTTGATTAATGTGGGGGCGATTTGACCAGGTACCACTATAAATAGATCCACTTTTGTTAATAAAAAAACAAAAAAGGTACGTCCAAATATGTCCCCTAAACGCCATTCAAATACCAAGTCAACAGGGGAAGTGCTAAAAGGAGTCTAGGGGAGATAAATTATCAACATCTAAGCTCAAAATCAGAAGGCCTACTAGTACTGGTGCATCATACGGTTACAAGTTGTTCCGGCCCCAGTCGATCCGGCCCCAAATTCTTCTGGCCCATCAAAAACATTTAGGATATATATGTTCCATTATTGAATGGTCTTGATGATATACCCCTGAGAAGATCGTAGTCGTTTGTTTTATACTAATTTCCTGATATCTATTTTGTGTCAACTAGTTCAGGTAACACTAACAGGTTTACAAGTTAACGATGGTAGAGTAATTACCAGCTAATTATGACAGGTGTTTATGATTACACAACAGTTATTGACACTAATAATAACAGTTGTACATGATGATTGAGAAGATTGTTTCGGACAACAATTTAGATTGTTTGTGCATAAAATAAATAATTATCTCCCTTGTTGAAATTCTAAAATTTCTAATTTCTCTTACTGTTTTTTTTTTTGCTTTACTTGAAATATCCTGCAGATTGATTTGAATGCATGTATTTAGATTTTTCTTAAATGTTACAAACATATATTTTGATATTTTCAAAGTTGATTTATTTAGTTTGAATATAAATATGGTGGATTGAAGCTTTTGTCTAATAATAATACATTTCTTTAAAGTATCATCCATAGTTGCACGAATTTACCATCCGACTGAAAGCATTAATTGGCTGTAGGACGTTATTTTACCAACAAGTTATGAAACTTTGTGAATATTTTATGTATGACTGAAGCTGCAAATACGATATCAACGATAAAGAAAACCAGACAGCAAGTAAACAAAAGAAGACAGGATGGTTGTTGCAATCTTGAATGTAGTCCGAGATTCCTCTGCCGTTCGAAGACTATTTAGAACTTGCTGTTGTCGTTGAACGTCAGAGTGCTTGCCATAAACAAAACAGCAGATTTTCCTCACACACTCGAGAGAGGCACATTTCCACATTTTGTGACTATCAGATTTTATTTTCTATCCAAAACCCTTATATAAATCGCTTCACCAATCATTTTTCTATTAATTCATAACCATCTTACCCTCAGAAATTGGTGTTACACTCCATTACAGCACAATTTCCCCAGATCATATGATTTGGTCATTTTGAAATATTTGTCACGTGACTTCGAGAGAACTACTATTACCGCAATGTATCATGGGAGATGATTTGCATATATGATCTGACCTTGTCCAAAATAGGGGGAAACGTAAGACATGCTCTTTCCGAAGCCCGCGGATAACACTGCCAAATGAATCTTTTCTATCCAACATATTTTGTATTTTTTCCTTCTGCTCCGATTTGAGCTGTAGATGGAACTGTTTGTCCTGCAGAATACGCTTTATATCGTCTTGTATGTTTGTTTACGTATGCTAATTTGGCGCACTGCATTTAGTATCTCCCATCATGCAATGCATCTTTCAGTTAGTATCGCGAGATCACGTTAAAAAAATGGCAGTGAAATGACCAAATCATCGGGTGTAAGAAAAAAACGTGCTGTAATCGAGTGTAACACCACTCTCTGAGGGTAAGATGGTTATGAATGAATAGAAAAATGATTGGTGAAGCGATATATATTAGGGTTTAGGATAGAAAATAAAATCTGATAGCCACAAAACGTGGAAATGTGCTACAGTTGAGATGCGGAGGAAAATCCGCTGTTTTGCTCTGACGTTCAACGACAACAGCAAGTTGTAAATAGTCGTCGAACGGCAGAGGAATCTCGGACTATCTTGAATGTACTGTTAGTCAATATGGAACATTCTATAAATCAACACAATAAGGTTTTTTTTTATTATTTTATTCAGAGGAATAACAATCAACAATATTCTTTGACAGCACTAGACATACATACATACATACATACAGAAAGGCAAAAACTATCATACTGAATGACTAAGACTAAGAGTAATATATTTCAACAAGACAATAATATGACATTTACCAAAAATTTAACTTTTTTACACTTTCAAAATCAGTTGCACGAGTTCTAGCAAGAACGAGAGCTTCACTTAATTTGTCCTTTGCATATTCACATTCCATGATAGTTACGAACTGAAATACTTAAAACATAAAAGTAAACTTGTTTATCTTCACAACTGAAGAGGAAAAGAAAATTGATGTGTAATATCCAAAGTCGGATGAAGATTTCAGAAAATACGGATTTTTACTAAAGTGATTGTTTATTTATTTATCTCTATTCAAATTAACCTGTGGAAATTGCTGATTAACATAAAAAAAAGTTTTAAAGTGTGAAATTAATGCAAAGTATGTTCCAGGTTATTACTATTATTATTATTATTTAAATGTTTGTCGTTTCTTTTTGGTTTTTGGTTTTTGGATGTATATTTATGAAATAAATCACATGATAGACTTTACAATGTATTTCCGGTCGTGAAATTGTCATTCACCCACTGGATGTAATTTATATTCATTTTTATGGAACGTCATTCAAAAGAAACAGTGTAAATGCGTCTGATCTGATACTGTAGTAACTATTTATCATAATCGTTTCCAAGCAATCGTTGATGTCATGGATGATTTAACGACTGATCTGTTGGTTGATTTGGAGAATGAGTTGACGGTTGATGGAACGAAGAAAGATAACATACATGTAAATCAAGGGATATCAATAAATCACTTTCCAAATAATTCACCTGTCACTCTTAATGAAGTTTCTGACAATAACGTCCATTACAACAGATATGATAGTGACAGTGCCATTCATGTACAAAGTGAAAGTACTCCGACTCTTCAATATGACAGATCTGACAGTGACAGTCCACTGATTGACCAGTGGCATTGCCATGGTAAACACTCCAATATCACAGATAAAACAGCACGAAACCAGTTAATAGCTGTCTGTACTTTGTGTATTCTTTTCATGATTGGAGAAACTGTTGGTTAGTATAATACTGGTTTGCTTGTGTAACAGTGTAACGTAGAGCATATTTAATCTTTGAAAAATTCAGTGTCCTCCACACAGGCACTTGTCTCAAAAAAAAATTACCCCCCTATTCCTTTACATAACACAAGGTTCTTATGTTTACAGAAAAATAATTTCGACCGGCTCACAGTGATGTCGTTAAAAGCCGGCAGCCGGCGATTTTCGCCAGTTATTGTCCTTTTCTTGCCGGCTATTTTTCAATGATTAAAAAAAAAATGTGACAAGAAAAATCCATATTCCAATATTATATAAATTACTACATCGTATAATTAATTAATTATGGAATTTGACGGCGGATTAAATCTATTTCAGCTCCAATTTGGAAATCCCCTTTAGTATATATTTAGTCGCTATTTATAAAATTGTGCGCGCGCACCTAACATTTAGTGAAACATCCGCTATGGACCGCGGCATACACAACTTTATTTAGTACGCAGATCGCGAAGAGAACACCTCTGTAAAGATCCAAAAGGATAAGAAGAGAGTGCATATGATCTTTAGATACCATCTTTCATTCAAGCTTCTGATCAGTACTGCCGTGGTGATCTTTTTTTGTAAAAAGCGGAACCGTGTCCCATTAAAACACTGTTTTGTAAACTTTTATGTTTTATGTTACGATTTCGACCTTTTTTTTTTAATAACGATCACCCGGATTCGTAAAATTGAGGAGTGTCTGGAAATTTTAAGTCGTACATGAATTATTGGTGCAGGGATAGCTCGCGGATTCATTTTTGAAAATGGGTAGAGTTGGTCACATAAATCAACATCTTGAACATGGGCCCCATGGCGTCCGATTTTCTCTAAGTCTAAACCACTTCACTTCAGACACTCGGTAGTGGTACCAAATCATATTTTTATTACTTTAACTACCAAATTTATAAAATTCTAGTTTTAAACTTTTATCTGATATTTTTTTCCCACGAAATAATAATTTTTAAGTGGTTTTCTAATGAAATGAAAAAGATGAAAAATCTTTTTTTTTTACTCTGACAGAAAATAATAACGTTACTGTGACTACAATTTACCTCCCTACCTGTTAATGTCCGATCAGACTGAAACACGCACTAACCACAACATACATGAAATTGTTAACAAAAGAAATGTAATTTTCAGTCTGTACAAGGAATAAACCCAAAAAATAATTTGGGTAAAAAACAAATAAATCCAAATGCAAGTTAAAACAAGATAAAAACGTTGTTTCAAATCAAACATTATTGTAAGTCTTTTCTGGTGCATAATTTCTGTTACTAAAGATACATTGCTATAAATAAAAATTGTGAAATGGTGAAATGTTTAATTGATCACAGGTACTCGGGGATAGGATCCCTCATTTGAGCCCCTCCCCCCTTTTTTGTGAAAAATGTTTCCCCGTTTTCTTCTTTTTTTTGTATTTTTGTGATTAACTTGTGCTATATCATCAGAGAAATCTCAATATTTCCTACAGTTTACTATTCAGCTCCTGCCATGATATATCTACTTTAGTTAAGTACAGTTCCTTTTAATCTTTTTTACTAAATATTTACTCAATCAATCTCAATGGACATTAGCAACAATAATTGATTATACAGTAAAAAATAGGACTAGAAATAAAGTAATTTTAGCCCCATGAAATGCTCAGAATGCAGGAATTTATACCATTTAAGCGTCAGGGGTCCTAGACGACCCCCAAACACCCGCCTGATTTTTCTGCCGCCTATTCTGAAAATTTTGCCACCTATTCAAACTTTTACTGACAACACTGGCTCATCAATTTCGCGAATTTTTCGATTGGTCTACAACGCTTCGGTTTTGGGACATACATAGCCTTTATCTACATTGATTTATCTACAAAAGCATGTATAACACACCTACCTTAGCTGTCAATCAACAACGTCACAGCCCATTTGAAAGACGTCAGACCTACCATGACCAGGATGCGTTAAAAAAAATCTACGGTTTACGAAATATTTAGATTTTTCCGTTTTCTAATAAAAAAAAATATTACGTTAACACAGTTAGTAGAGGTGGTAATGAATCTACTACGGTTCCTATATACATGTACTGATGATGATGTAGCCTTAGGTAGAGGAGTTTTCCCATTACAAATTACACAAGAGTCATTATACCTTGATGATGATATCTCAATTACAATACAGTCAGAGAAATAGCATGATAAATCATTTAGTGCAATGTCCCCCATGAGATCGATCCTGTCACTAACACAGTTAGCAGAAGTGAGTAACCTTAGGTAAATGTAGAAGGGCTTTCCTGTTTCACTTGCATGATATTTTATAGTTACATTTAAGGAATATTTGAAATTGTTGAACAGATTATACGATATAACCTGGTTTGGGTCCATTTACGCTTAATAAACCGCAAAGTGGTTTATGAAAAGCGTAAGCTGACCCAAACCAGGTTATGCAAGTATTACCTGTTCAACAATTTCAAATATTCCTTATAATTTAATTTTTACAACAAAATTTAATGATTCCTCGATTTTAATTGCGATTATTTCATGTGACTATTTGAATTTGACGTTAGCGGATGAACACGTTGGTGACGTCACAATACTAACCCAGGTTATTGAATATAACCAATGTTGCTCCAGGTGTATCAGCCAATCGGATTGCAATATTCACATCAAATTAAATTATGTACAAAATGTACAAATGTATTTATAATAAGCATGGTATAAATGCTAAGATTTAAAAAATAAATCGACATTTTGATGGTCTTTAGGCTTAGCAGCAAAGATTTCAAAAATTAGAACATCACGCTCCAGTATATAATATGCACTGTAAATAAGAATGAATTTCATCTTTCATACACTGGGTGCTGGTGATGGTTTTTCAGGGGTCACATACATTTTTGCAGAGCTGTCAAGTACATTCCCACATTCCTGGTGGCAGATAGGAATATCCTCCACATCATGGGCCTTGGGTGGGGATGGGAAGTTGTTAAGTGAAGGTACTGAAATCTTGACGGATTATCATACTGAGTGCCATGGTTGGAAAGTATCATGATCCTTGCATGTTAAAGACCACTTCTGTAGATTTTGTAACAGACGTAGGCACTCTGAAGCCGTTACACAAAAAGGCTAATTTGTTTTCTCCCTACCCAACTCTATATACTTTTCCAGTGGCAATGTCAGGTTATTTTATTTTAAAGCTTGGCCGTTTAATATGTAGTGGATGTTGTCATGTTACTTACACATTAAAGACCGCAATTGTTGTTTTGTAAAAGAGTACACTGATTGTAGCTATTGCAAAAGTCTACATTTATCATCCCTACCCAACTTACCAATATACTTTTCCTACATCTTGAAGACCAATCTCCTACATTTTGGAGGTTGATCTCCTGTACTATCAAGGTCAATTTCCTGTACTTTGGAGGACAGTCACTTGCATTTGAAAAGTCAATTGTCCTCAGCTTGGAGGTGAATCACATGCATGTGTACCTTTATGCATACATGAATTTTCATACTATCATCTTCATTTTATTTCCTAAATTGATGTTTCATGAAATGTCATAATTTTTAACATTTACATTTCAAAGCAATTTTAAATTAATTAGCCAATTTCAGTGAGGAAAATGATTGCTATATATGGAATAAAATTAAACATGAACAAAAATAAATGTTTGATAGTCATGTTAGTATAGATTCGATAATACAATGTACATGTATATGAATAATTTTAAGGTTGAACATTCTATTTATTTATGTGTAAGCAACAGCTAAATATTGATTTATTACATTTTCTTCATTGAATTGTTTTGTGATTGTAAATATGTTTTCTTCTAAGAGACACTCACTACATGATCAAGATGTATATGTTTAGAAATTGACAGGGGAAGTAACTCTTTAATATGTGTATGCATAGTATGTATTTATAGGAGTTGTACTGTTCAGCCTTTCAGTATTATTTTCATTTTTGTTTATATAGTGACAAAAGTGGGGGGTGAGTTATGGTTATGGTGTTTAATGCCTTTTTCAAAAATATTTCAGTTATATTTTATCAGTCAGTTCTATTGGTGGAGGAAACCGGAGTATCCGGAGAAAACCACTGACCTGCCACAAATCACTAACAAGCTTTATCACCTCGCCATGAACGGTATTCAAACTCACAACTTTAGTGGTGATAGGCACTGATTGCATAGGTAGTTGTAAATCCAACTACCATATGATCATGGCCACGACAGCCCCCTAGTGACAGGGAACTGAAAGTAATGCTGTAATACGTTTATTTTGGCAGACGTTGAGTTTTTCAATAGGTTAATGTTACATTTTGTATAATTTTAGATGTTTTCTTTAAATTGTGACAAGGGGAGTAACTATGATTTTTTTTAAAATTTTAGATTGTGACAAGGGGAGTAACTCTATTGTCTGTTTAATATTTATGATGTGACAAGGGAGGTAACTGGATATTCTGTTTATTTTTCAGGAGGTGTATTGTCCAACAGTTTAGCATTATTTACAGATGTTCTACACTTAGCCAGTGATTTAATCAGTTTCCTAATCAGTCTGCTTGCTATGTATCTATCAAAGAAGCCAGCCACTAGAACCATGTCATTTGGATTTCATAGAGCTGGTAGGTTTGTTGTGTTTCTTAAAGGGATATTAAAGCTCGTTTTAACATATATTTTTTCAACTCTTGACGAAGGTTGTTTCTTTTCAATTTAATTGTAAAAACAATCCAAAAATACTTTGCACGCCCATGTAATCCTTAATATCGTTAAAATATCACTTAAAAGGGTCGAAATGAATTTTTGTCTAGGAAGCAAAAAAGTCAATCAATGGAAAAAGCCAGAGAAAACCACATGACATGAAAGAATTATCAACGAATTATGTCACTTTTACAAAGATTCATTGATAAATACCGGGATAATTTATCATAAATATCATTTATTGCACCAATTGCAAGTTTTCATGAGATAAAAAAAATACCAAAATGAGCTTTAGTATCCCTTTAAAACAGGAGAGGTTTGTGTACCGGGTATGAAAAATGAAGGAATTTGAGTCTAGATTACACAACTCACTCAATTTTGTAGTTTTAGTTGTGATAATGAGTGCTTGTTGTGAAACAACAGTCCGCGGATAGACATGTCGCCCCACTCAGACACATTATCCTGATTCCAAGCCAACCAGTCTTTGCTCTTTCTTCTTAATGCTGCATGCTTAACGGAGAAGCAACAAATGCCAATTTTATAGTCTTTGGTTTGACCCAATCGGAGCTCGAAGCCAAGATCTACCGCATGCGAGCCGAGCATCCTAACCATTACACCACAGATGCGGTACTTAATCTAGTTTTAAGATTTTAGTGAGATTGTCAACTATCATTCTATTTTCAACATTTGATATTGATTTAAATAAGTTGAAACTGAAATAAATAACCTATATAAATAAACCTGTTTTTTTGTCCTCAAATTAGGGTTTTTGATATGTTTAAGCTTGCCTCAATTACAGTAATTATACATATACATGTACAATCAAGCTGGTCCTAATAGTGATCTTTGATCTGTCGTGGTCAGGATCCAATGATAGTTGTATTTTAAGCTTTATTTAATATCAGCCCCTTCACCACGGTCATGTTTACAACTACCTATGCAATCAGTGCCTATCACAACTGATGTTATGAGTTCGAATCTCAATCAGGGCGAGGTGTGAAACGTTATGTGATAAAAGTTTGTCAGTGTTATTTGAAATACTGGGTTAATACTAAGTATTTATATACGTCTGAAAATTAATGGGGCATTTTCTGCCAAATCGTAAATTTTTGTTACCCATAAAAACTATCAGATATGATTGATGCCTTAATAAAACGTGTTTCTGTAACTTATAAATGTTATGAAATGTACGTGCATCGGGGGAAAAACGTGTATCTGCCCGTGTTTTGAGATCGATCAAGAAATGGACGTCATCTTATTAATTATCGACATTGTTTACAGAGTTTGTCGAATCGTCATTAAATCAGTACAACAATGCACTGATTTCTTATTTTTTGTGAATCTGCTTTTAGTCTGTGTTAATTACGGACAAAGAACCATGCAAGTTGGCAGTTAATAAGCGACAAAATACAAATTATTCATTTTTACCTGTCACTAGTAAGGTCAATTGCATACGGAAAAAGCGTGGTCAAATTATTTGCTTGCAAGCAAATAAGTAATCGATGGTCATTTTCGTTCTCAAAAGGCAGAAAGTGGTTCGATAATTTACCTTTATTTCATCATTTTAAAGCTATTTACCAATTTCAAAAACATATAATTTTTTTTGGGTCAGATTCATAGCTAATGCCCCTTTAAACCTTACAGTGTTAGAATTAGTTTTTTGAGCTGAAATGTGATAAAGTTTGTCAGTGACTTGTGGCAGGTCGGTGGTTTTCTCTGAGTCCTCCGGTTTCCTCCACCAATAAAACTGACTGCCACGATATAACTGAAATATTGTTGAAAGTGGCCCAGTCGACCAGTAGGTCATGTGACTGTATTTTTTTTTAAATCATTTCAGAGGTATTAGGTGCTTTATTCAATATCAGCCCCTTCACCACAGTCATATGTCAGCCACCCCTGTCGACCTGGTCATGTCACTGTATTTTTTTTTCTCATTTCAGAGGTATTAGGTGCTTTATTCAGTGTGTTCATTATATGGTTAGTGACAGGAATCCTGTGTTATATGGCAATAGAAAGAATACAAAGGAATCATTATAAAGATGTTAATGCTGATGAGATGTTAGTTACAGCCAGTGTTGGTGTAGTATTTAACATTGTGTGAGTATTATATAGATGATAGTTACCATGGTAACAGACAGTACGTTAGTATATATAGTTTTATATTGTGTGAGTGTGATACCGATGTTAAAGAAAAAATCGATTAACTCAAAATGGTCCAACCCAAGGCTACAAGGTTCGTCACCAGTAGACAGCAAAACATATCTGGTGTTGGTGAAATGTTACAACACTTGAACTGGCGCACTCTTGAAGACAGGCGTTAAGATGCTCAACTTGTCATGATGTATATAATAGCAAACCAAAATGTAGCTGTTGCTAAAAAAGACACCATTTAAGACGTGCATTCCCAGTTTTTAGCTCACCTTGCCAAAGGCAATGTGAGCTTTTGCCATCACTTGGCGTCCGGCGTCCGTTAACTTTTCACATTTTAATCTTCTCCTCTGTAACCCCTCAGCCAAATGAATTGAAACTTGGTAGGAAGCATCTATGGAAGTCCTCTATAATGATTACTAATTTCGTCCCGATCCATTTACAAACATGGCCGCCACAAGCAATTCTTGTTTCTGATTGGCCTATTTTTAAAAATCTTCTCCTCTGAAACTCTCAGCCAAATGAACTGAAACTTGGTAGGAAGCATCTATGGAAGGCCCTCATTGCTCATTTCGTCCCGATCCGTTAACAAACATGGCCACCATACGCGACTCTTGTTTCTTATTGGCTGATTTTAAAAATTCTTCCCTTCTGTACCGTTTTGTTTATGAACCGAAACTTGGTAGGAAGCATCTATGAAAAGTCCTCTGTTGCGACTGCTTATTTCGTTCCGATCCGTTAACAAACATGGCTGCCACAGGCAATTATTGTTTCTGATTGGCCTATTTTTAAAACTCTTCTCCCCTGAAACTGCTTGGCCAAATGTACCTTAAGCTTTGTAAGATGTATCTATGGGAGGTCCTCTATAGCGATTACTCATTTCGTCCCGATCCATTAACAAACATGGCCACCACAGGCAATTCTTGTTTCTGATTGGTCGATTTCATAAAATCTTCTCTGAAACTGCTAGGCCAAATGATCTGAAACTTGGTAGGAAGCATCTATGGAAGGTCCTCTAAATAGATTGTTCATTCTGTCCCGATCCATTAACAAACATGGCCGCCACAGGCGATTCTTGTTTCTGATTAGCTGATTTTTTTAGATTCTTCCCCTCTGAAACCGTGTGGCCAAATGTACTGAAACTTGGTAGGAAGCATCTATGGAAAGCCCTCTGTTGTAATTGCTCATTTCATTCCGATCCCTTAATAAACATGGTGGCCACAGACAATTCTTGTTTCTGATTGGCCTATTTTTTAAAATCTTCTCTGAAACCGCTTGG